>JAPZIH010000012.1:695721-871573 GCA_027410445.1 Discoglossus pictus
AGAGGAGAGGGGACACAGAGAAGAGGGGAGACTGAGGGGAAGGGACAGACTGAGGAGAGCGGACACTGAGGAGAGGGGACAGTGAGGAGAGGGGATAGATAAAGGAGAGGGGACACAGAGGAGAGGGGACACTGAGGAGAGTGGACAGACTGAGGAGAGTTGACACTGAGGAAATGGGACAGATAGAGGAGAGGGGACACTGATTAAAGAAGACACACTGAGGAGAGTGGACAAAGACGAGAGGGGACACTGAGAATAGGGGACACTGAGTAGAGGGGACAGACTGAGGAGAGGGGATACTGAGGAGAGGGGACAGACTGAGTAGAGGGGACAGACTGAGGAGAGGGGACACTGAGAAGAGGGAACACTGAGCAGAGGGGACACTGAGGAGAGGGGACAGACTGAGGAGAGTTGACACCGAGGAAAGTGGACAGACAGAGGAGTGGGGTCACTGAGGAGACGGGACAGACTGAGGAGAGGGGACATACTGAGGAGAGGGGACACAGAGAAGAGGGGAGACTGAGGGGAAGGGACAGACTGAGGAGAGCGGACACTGAGGAGAGGGGACAGTGAGGAGAGGGGATAGATAAAGGAGAGGGGACACAGAGGAGAGGGGACACTGAGGAGAGTGGACAGACTGAGGAGAGTTGACACTGAGGAAATGGGACAGATAGAGGAGAGGGGACACTGAGGAGAGAGGACAGACTGAGGAGAGGGGTGACTGAGGAGAGGGGAAACGGGGAAGAAGGGACAGACTGAGGAGACGGGAAAGAATTAGGAGAGGGGACAGACTGAGGAGAGGGGACATTGGGGAGAGGGGACACTGAGGAGAGGGGACAGACAGAGGAGAGGGGACATAGAGGAGAGGGGAAAGAATGAGGAGAAGGGACACTGAGTAGAGGGGACACTGAGGAGATGGGACAGACTGAGGAGAGGGGACACTGAGGAAAGGGCACACTGAGGAGAGCGGACAGACTGAGGAGAGGGGACACTGAGGAGAGGGGACAAACTGAGGAGAGGGACACTGATGAGAGGGGACACTGAGAAGAGTACACACTGAGGAGATGGGACACTGAGGAGAGGGGCCAGTGAGGCGAGGGGACAGATAAAGGAGAGGGGACACTGAGGAGAAGGGACACTGAGGAGAGGGGACACTGAGGAGAGGGGACAGTGAGGCGAGGGGACAGATAAAGGAGAGGGGACACTGAGGAGAGGGGACAGACAGAGGAGAGGGGACATAGATGAGAGGGGAAAGAATGAGGAGAGGGGACACTGAGGAGAGGGGACAGACTGAGGAGAGGGGACAGACTGAGGAGAGGGGACACTGAGAAGAGGGAACACTGAGCAGAGGGGACACTGAGGAGAAGGGACAGACTGAGGAGAGTTGACACCGAGGAAAGTGGACAGACAGAGGAGTGGGGACACTGAGGAGAGGGGACAGACTGAGCAGAGGGGACATACTAAGGAGAGGGGACACAGAGGAGAGGGGAGACTGAGGGGAAGGGACAGACAAAGGAGAGCGGACACTGAGGAGAGGGGACAGTGAGGCGAGGGGATAGATAAAGGAGAGTGGACACTGAGGAGAGTGGACAGACTGAGGAGAGTTGACACTGAGGAAATGGGACAGATAGAGCAGAGGGGACACTGAGGAGAGAAGATACACTGAGGAGAAAGGACACAGAGGAGAGGGGACACTAAGGAGAGGGGACAGACTGAGAAGAGGGGACACTGAGGAGAGGGGACAGACTGAATAGAGTGGACATTGAGGAGAGGGGACAGACTGAGGAGAGGGGACAGACTAAGGAGAGGGGTCACCGAGGAGAGGGGACACTGAGCAGAGGGGACACTGAGGAGAGGGGACAGACTGAGGAGAGTTGACACTGAGGAGAGGGGACAGTGAATCAAGGGGATAGATAAAGGAGAGGGGACACTGAGGAGAGTGGACAGACTGAGGAGAATTGACACTGAGGAAATGGGACAGATAGAGGAGAGGGGACAAACTGAGGAGAGGGACACTGATGAGAGGGGACACTGAGAAGAGGACACACTGAGGAGATGGGACACAGAGGAGAGGGGACACATTGAGGAGAGTGGACACATTGAGGAGAGGGGTAAGACTGAGAAGAAGGGACACATTGAGCAGAGGGGACAAACTGAGGAGAGGGGACAGACTGAGACTAGGGGACACTGAGTAGAGGGGACACTGAGCAGAGGGGACACTGAGGAGAGGGGACAGACTGAGGAGAGTTGACATTGAGGAGAGGGGACAGACTGAGGAGAGATGAAAACTGAGGAGAGGGGACACTTAGGAGAGGGTACAGACTGAATAGAGGGGACACTGAGGAGAGGGGACAGACTGAGGAGAGGGGACAGACTGAGAAGAGGGGACACTGAGGAGAGGGGACACTGAGCAGAGGGGACACTGAGGAGAGGGGACAGACTGGGGGGGGGGAACTGAGGAGAGGGGACAGACTGTGGAGAGATGAAAACTGAGGAGAGGGGACACTGAGGAGAGGGGACACACTGAGGAGAGGGGACAGACTGAGAAAAGGGGAAACTGAAGAGAGGGGACAGACTGAGGAGAGTTGACACTGAGGAAAGCGGACAGACAGAGGAGTGGGGACACTTAGGAGAGGGGACTGACACTGAGAAGAAGTAACACAATGAGGAGAGGGGATACATTGAGGAGAGGGGACAGACCAAGTCGAGGGTACAGACTGAGGAAAGGGGAAAGACTGAGGATAGGGGACACGGAGAAGAGGGGACACTGAGTAGAAGGAGCAGACTGAGGACAGGGGACAGACTGAGGCGAGGGGACACTGAGGAGAAAAGACACACTGAGGAGATGGTACACTGAGGAGAGGGGAAACTGAGGAGAGGGGACCGACCAAGGAGAGTTGACACTGAGGAAAGAGGACAGATAGAAGAGAGGGGACACTGAGGATAGGAAACACTGAGTAGAGGGGACAGACTGAGGAGTGGGGATACTGAGGAGAGGGGACAGACTGAGGAGAGGGGACACTGAGGAGAGGGGACAATGTGTAGAGGGGACTCTGGGGAGAGGGGACAGACTGAGGAGAGGGACACTGATGAGAGGGGACACTGAGGATAGGGGACACTGAAGAGAGGGGACAGACTGAGGAGAGGGGACAAGGATGAGAGGGGACACTGAGGACAGGGGACACTGAGTAGAGGGGACAGACTGAGGAGTGGGGATACTGAGGAGAGGGGACAGACTGAGGAGAGGGGACACTGAGTAGAGGGGACAATGTGTAGAGGGGACTCTGGGGAGAGGGGACAGACTGAGGAGAGGGACACTGATGAGAGGGGACACTGAGGATAGGGGACACTGAAGAGAGGGGACAGACTGAGGAGAGGGGACTCTAAGGAGAGTGGAAAGACTGAGGAGAGGGGACACTGAGGAGAGGGGAGAGACTGAGGAGAGAGGACAATTGAGGGGAGGGGACACTGATGAGTGGGAACCGACTGAGGAGTGGGGACACTAGGGAGAGGGGACAGACTGAGGAGAGGGGACACTGGGGAGAGGGGACAGACTGAGGAGAGGGGAAACAGAGGAGAGGGGAAGCAGAGGAAAGTGGAGAATGAGGAGAGGGGACAGACTGAGGAGTGGGAACACTGGGGAGAGGGGACAGACTGAGGAGAGGGGAAACAGAGGAGAGGGGAAACAGAGGAGAGTGGAGAATGAGGAGAGGGGACAGACTGAGGAGAGGGGACACTGAGGAGAGGGGACAGACCTAGGAGAGATTAAAACTGAGGAGAGGGGACACTGAGGAAAAGGAACAGACTGAATAGAGTGGACACTGAGGAGAGGGGACAGACTGAGGAGAGGGGACAGACTGAGGAGAGGGGACACCAAGGAGAGGGGACACTGAGCAGAGGGGACACTGAGGAGAGGGGACAGACTGAGGAGAGTTGACACTGAGGAAAGCAGACAGACAGAGGAGTGGGGAAACTGAGGAGAGGGGACACTGAGGAGAGGGGAGAGACTGAGGAGAGAGGACAATTGAGGGGAGGGGGCAGACTGAGGAGAGGGGACAGACTGAGGAGAGGGGACAGACTGAGGAGAGGGGACACCAAGGAGAGGGGACACTGAGCAGAGGGGACACTGAGGAGAGGGGACAGACTGAGGATAGTTGACACTGAGGAAAGCAGACAGACAGAGGAGTGGGGACACTAAGAAGAGGGAACACTGAGCAGAGGGGACACTGAGGAGAAGGGACAGACTGAGGAGAGTTGACACCGAGGAAAGTGGACAGACAGAGGAGTGGGGACACTGAGGAGAGGGGACAGACTGAGCAGAGGGGACATACTGAGGAGAGGGGACACAGAGGAGAGGGGAGACTGAGGGGAAGGGACAGACAGAGGAGAGGGGACACCGAAGAGAGGGGACACTAAGCAGAGGGGACACTGAGGAGAGGGGACAGACTGAGGAGAGTTGACACTGAGGAAAGTGGACAGACAGAGGAGTGGGGACACTGAGGAGTGGGGACATACTGAGGAGATGGGACACTGAGGAGAGAAGACACACTGAGGAGAGGGGACACAGAGGAGAGGGGAGACTGAGGAGAGGGGACAGACTGAGGAGAGCAGACACTGAGGAGAGGGGACAGTGAGGCGAGGTGATAGATAAAGGAGAGGTGACACTGAGGAGAGTTGACACTGAGGAAAGTGGACAGACAGAGGAGTGGGGACACTGAGGAGAGGGGACAGACTGAGGAGAGGGGACATACTGAGGAGAGGGGACACAGAGGAGAGGGGAGACTGAGGGGAAGGGACAGACTGAGGAGAGGGGACACTGGGGAGAGGGGACAGACTGAGGAGAGGGGAAACAGAGGAGAGGGGAAGCAGAGGAAAGTGGAGAATGAGGAGAGGGGACAGACTGAGGAGTGGGGACACTGGGGAGAGGGGACAGACTGAGGAGAGGGGAAACAGAGGAGAGGGGAAGCAGAGGAGAGTGGAGAATGAGGAGAGGGGACAGACTGAGGAGAGGGGACACTGAGGAGAGGGGACAGACCTAGGAGAGATTAAAACTGAGGAGAGGGGACACTGAGGAAAAGGAACAGACTGAATAGAGTGGACACTGAGGAGAGGGGACAGACTGAGGAGAGGGGACAGATTGAGGAGAGGGGACACCAAGGAGAGGGGACACTGAGCAGAGGGGACACTGAGGAGAGGGGACAGACTGAGGAGAGTTGACACTGAGGAAAGCAGACAGACAGAGGAGTGGAGACACTGAGGAGAGGGGACACTGAGGAGAGGGGAGAGACTGAGGAGAGAGGACAATTGAGGGGAGGGGGCAGACTGAGGAGAGGGGACAGACTGAGGAGAGGGGACAGACTGAGGAGAGGGGACACCAAGGAGAGGGGACACTGAGCAGAGGGGACACTGAGGAGAGGGGACAGACTGAGGATAGTTGACACTGAGGAAAGCAGACAGACAGAGGAGTGGGGACACTAAGAAGAGGGAACACTGAGCAGAGGGGACACTGAGGAGAAGGGACAGACTGAGGAGAGTTGACACCGAGGAAAGTGGACAGACAGAGGAGTGGGGACACTGAGGAGAGGGGACAGACTGAGCAGAGGGGACATACTGAGGAGAGGGGAGACAGAGGAGAGGGGAGACTGAGGGGAAGGGACAGACAGAGGAGAGGGGACACCGAAGAGAGGGGACACTAAGCAGAGGGGACACTGAGGAGAGGGGACAGACTGAGGAGAGTTGACACTGAGGAAAGTGGACAGACAGAGGAGTGGGGACACTGAGGAGTGGGGACATACTGAGGAGATGGGACACTGAGGAGAGAAGACACACTGAGGAGAGGGGACACAGAGGAGAGGGGAGACTGAGGAGAGGGGACAGACTGAGGAGAGCAGACACTGAGGAGAGGGGACAGTGAGGCGAGGTGATAGATAAAGGAGAGGTGACACTGAGGAGAGTTGACACTGAGGAAAGTGGACAGACAGAGGAGTGGGGACACTGAGGAGAGGGGACAGACTGAGGAGAGGGGACATACTGAGGAGAGGGGACACAGAGGAGAGGGGAGACTGAGGGGAAGGGACAGACTGAGGAGAGCGGACACTGAGGAGAGGGGACAGAGGGAGGAGAGGGGAAACAGAGGAGAGGGGAAGCAGAGGAAAGTGGAGAATGAGGAGAGGGGACAGACTGAGGAGTGGGGACACTGGGGAGAGGGGACAGACTGAGGAGAGGGGAAACAGAGGAGAGGGGAAGCAGAGGAGAGTGGAGAATGAGGAGAGGGGACAGACTGAGGAGAGGGGACACTAAAGGAGAGGGGACAGACGGAGGAGAGATGAAAACTGAGGAGAGGGGACACTGAGGAAAAGGAACAGACTGAATAGAGTGGACACTGAGGAGAGGGGACAGACTGAGGAGAGGGGACAGACTGAGGAGAGGGGACACCGAGGAGAGGGGACACTGAGCAGAGGGGACACTGAGGAGAGGGGACAGACTGAGGAGAGTTGACACTGAGGAAAGCGGACAGACAGAGGAGTGGGGACACTGAGGAGAGGGGACACTGAGGAGAGGGGAGAGACTGAGGATAGAGGACAATTGAGGGGAGGGGACAGACTGAGGAGAGGGGAAAGACTGAGGAGAGGGGACACTGAGAAGAGGGAACACTGAGCAGAGGGGACACTGAGGAGAAGGGACAGACTGAGGAGAGTTGACACCGAGGAAAGTGGACAGACAGAGGAGTGGGGACACTGAGGAGAGGGGACAGACTGAGGAGAGGGGACATACTGAGGAGAGGTGACACTGAGGAGAGGGGACATACTGAGGAGATGGGACACTGAGGAGAGAAGACACACTGAGGAGAGGGGACACAGAGGAGAGGGGAGACTGAGGAGAGGGAACAGACTGAGGAGAGCAGACAATGAGGAGAGGGGACAGTGAAGCGAGGTGATAGATAAAGGAGAGGGGACACTGAGGAGAGTTGACACTGAGGAAAGTGGACAGACAGAGGAGTGAGGACACTGAGGAGAGGGGACAGACTGAGGAGAGGGGACATACTGAGGAGAGGGTACACAGAGGAGAGGGGAGACTGAGGGGAAGGGACAGACTGAGGAGAGCGGACACTGAGGAGAGGGGACAGACTGAGGAGAGGGGAAACAGAGGAGACGGGAAGCAGAGGAAAGTGGAGAATGAGGAGAGGGGACAGACTGAGGAGTGGGGACACTGGGGAGAGGGGACAGACTGAGGAGAGGGGAAACAGAGGAGAGGGGAAGCAGAGGAGAGTCTAGAATGAGGAGAGGGGACAGACTGAGGAGAGGGGACACTAAAGGAGAGGGGACAGACGGAGGAGAGATGAAAACTGAGGAGAGGGGACACTGAGGAAAAGGAACAGACTGAATAGAGTGGACACTGAGGAGAGGGGACAGACTGAGGATAGGGGACAGACTGAGGAGAGGGGACACCGAGGAGAGGGGACACTGAGCAGAGGGGACACTGAGGAGAGGGGACAGACTGAGGAGAGTTGACACTGAGGAAAGCGTACAGACAGAGGAGTGGGGACACTGAGGAGAGGGGACACTGAGGAGTGGGGAGAGACTGAGGAGAGAGGACAATTGAGGGGAGGTGACAGACTGAGGAGAGGGGAAAGGCTGAGGAGAGGGTACACTGAGAAGAGGGAACACTGAGCAGAGGGGACACTGAGGAGAAGGGACAGACTGAGGAGAGTTGACACCGAGGAAAGTGGACAGACAGAGGAGTGGGGACACTGAGGAGAGGGGACAGACTGAGGAGAGGGGACATACTGAGGAGAGGTGACACTGAGGAGAGAAGACACACTGAGGAGAGGGGACATAGAGGAGAGGGGAGACTGAGGAGATGGGTCAGACTGAGGAGAGGGGACATAGAGGAGAGGGGAAAGAATGAGGAGAGGGGACACTGAGTAGAGGGGACACTGAGGAGATGGGACAGACTGAGGAGAGGGGACACTGAGGAAAGGGCACACTGAGGAGAGTGGAAAGACTGAGGAGAGGGGACACTGAGGAGAGGGGACAAACTGAGGAGAGGGACACTGATGAGAGGGGACACTGAGAAGAGGACACACTGAGGAGATGGGACACTGAGGAGAGGGGATACATTGAGGAGAGTGGACACATTGAGGAGATGGGTCAGACTGAGAAGAAGTGACACAATGAGGAGAGGGGATACATTGAGGAGAGGGGACAGACCAAGTCGAGGGTACAGACTGAGGAAAGGGGAAAGACTGAGGATAGGGGACACGGAGAAGAGGGGACACTGAGTAGAAGGAGCAGACTGAGGACAGGGGACAGACTGAGGCGAGGGGACACTGAGGAGACAAGACACACCGAGGAGATGGTACACTGAGGAGAGGGGAAACTGAGGAGAGGGGACCGACCAAGGAGAGTTGACACTGAGGAAAGAGGACAGATAGAAGAGAGGGGACACTGAGGATAGGAAACACTGAGTAGAGGGGACAGACTGAGGAGTGGGGATACTGAGGAGAGGGGACAGACTGAGGAGAGGGGACACTGAGGAGAGGGGACAATGTGTAGAGGGGACTCTGGGGAGAGGGGACAGACTGAGGAGAGGGACACTGATGAGAGGGGACACTGAGGATAGGGGACACTGAAGAGAGGGGACAGACTGAGGAGAGGGGACACTAAGGAGAGGGAAAAGACTGAGGAGAGGGGACACTGAGGAGAGGGGACACTGAGGAGAGGGGAGAGACTGAGAAGAGAGGACAATTGAGGGGAGGGGACACTGAGGAGAGGGAACAGATTGAGGAGTGGGGACACTGGGGAGAGGGTACAGACTGAGGAGAGGGGACACTGGGGAGAGGGGACAGACTGAGGAGAGGGGAAACAGAGGAGAGGGGAAGCAGAGGAAAGTGGAGAATGAGGAGAGGGGACAGACTGAGGAGTGGGGACACTGGGGAGAGGGGACAGACTGAGGAGAGGGGAAACAGAGGAGAGGGGAAGCAGAGGAGAGTGGAGAATGAGGAGAGGGGTCAGACTGAGGAGAGGGGACACTGAGGAAAGCAGACAGACAGAGGAGTGGGGACACTGAGGAGAGGGGACACTGAGGAGAGGGGAGAGACTGAGGAGAGAGGACAATTGAGGGGAGGGGACAGACGGAGGAGAGGGGACAGACTGAGGAGAGGGGACACTGAGGAGAGGGGACAATGTGTAGAGGGGACTCTGGGGAGAGGGGACAGACTGAGGAGAGGGACACTGATGAGAGGGGACACTGAGGATAGGGGACACTGAAGAGAGGGGACAGACTGAGGAGAGGGGAAACGGGGGAGAAGGGACAGACTGAGGAGAGGGGACAGACTGAGGAGAGGGGACACTGAGAAGAGTGAACACTGAGCAGAGGGGACACTGAGGAGAAGGGACAGACTGAGGAGAGTTGACACAGAGGAAAGTGGACAGACAGAGGAGTGGGGACACTGAGGAGAGGGGACAGACTGAGGAGAGGGGACATACTGAGGAGAGGGGACACAGAGTAGAGGAGAGACTGAGGGGAAGGACAGACTGAGGAGAGCAGACACTGAGGAGAGGGGACAGTGAGGCGAGGGGATAGATAAAGGAGAGGGGACACTGAGGAGAGTGGACAGACTGAGGAGAGTTAACACTGAGGAAATGGGACAGATAGAGGAGAGGGGTCACCGAGGAGAGAAGATACACTGAGGAGAAAGGACACTGAGGAGAGGGGACACTGAAGAGAGGGGACAGACTGAGGAGAGGGGACACTGAGGAGAGGGGACAGACTGAGGAGAGGGGTGACTGAGGAGAGGGGAAACGGGGGAGAAGGGACAGACTGAGGAGAAGGGAAAGAATTAGGAGAGGGGACAGACTGAGGAGAGGGGACATTGGGGAGAGGGGACACTGAGGAGAGGGGACAGACAGAGGAGAGGGGACATAGAGGAGAGGGGAAAGAATGAGGAGAGGGGACACTGAGTAGAGGGACACTGAGGAGAGGGGACAGACTGAGGAGAGGGGACATTGAGGAAAGGGCACACTGAGGAGAGCGGACAGACTGAGGAGAGGGGACACTGAGGAGAGGGGACAAACTGAGGAGAGGGACACTGATGAGAGGGGACACTGAGAAGAGGACACACTGAGGAGATGGGACACTGAGGAGAGGGGATACATTGAGGAGAGTGGACACATTGAGGAGATGGGTCAGACTGAGAAGAAGTGACACAATGAGGAGAGGGGATACATTGAGGAGAGGGGACAGACCAAGTCGAGGGTACAGACTGAGGAAAGGGGAAAGACTGAGGATAGGGGACACGGAGAAGAGGGGACACTGAGTAGAAGGAGCAGACTGAGGACAGGGGACAGACTGAGGCGAGGGGACACTGAGGAGACAAGACACACCGAGGAGATGGTACACTGAGGAGAGGGGAAACTGAGGAGAGGGGACCGACCGAGGAAAGTTGACACTGAGGAAAGAGGACAGATAGAAGAGAGGGGACACTGAGGATAGGAAACACTGAGTAGAGGGGACAGACTGAGGAGTGGGGATACTGAGGAGAGGGGACAGACTGAGGAGAGGGGACACTGAGGAGAGGGGACAATGTGTAGAGGGGACTCTGGGGAGAGGGGACAGACTGAGGAGAGGGACACTGATGAGAGGGGACACTGAGGATAGGGGACACTGAAGAGAGGGGACAGACTGAGGAGAGGGGACACTAAGGAGAGGGAAAAGACTGAGGAGAGGGGACACTGAGGAGAGGGGACACTGAGGAGAGGGGAGAGACTGAGGAGAGAGGACAATTGAGGGGAGGGGACACTGAGGAGAGGGAACAGATTGAGGAGTGGTGACACTGGGGAGAGGGTACAGACTGAGGAGAGGGGACACTGAGGAGAGGGGACAGACTGAGGAGAGGGGAAACAGAGGAGAGGGGAAGCAGAGGAAAGTGGAGAATGAGGAGAGGGGACAGACTGAGGAGTGGGGACACTGGGGAGAGGGGACAGACTGAGGAGAGGGGAAACAGAGGAGAGGGGAAGCAGAGGAGAGTGGAGAATGAGGAGAGGGGTCAGACTGAGGAGAGGGGACACTGAGGAAAGCAGACAGACAGAGGAGTGGGGACACTGAGGAGAGGGGACACTGAGGAGAGGGGAGAGACTGAGGAGAGAGGACAATTGAGGGGAGGGGACAGACGGAGGAGAGGGGACAGACTGAGGAGAGGGGACACTGAGAAGAGGGAACACTGAGCAGAGGGGACACTGAGGAGAAGGGACAGACTGAGGAGAGTTGACACCGAGGAAAGTGGACAGACAGAGGAGTGGGGACACTGAGGAGAGGGGACAGACTGAGGAGAGGGGACATACTGAGGAGAGGGGACACAGAGGAAAGGGGAGACTGAGGGGAAGGGACAGACTGAGGAGAGCGGACACTGAGGAGAGGGGACAGTGAGGCGAGGGGATAGATAAAGGAGAGGGGACACTGAGGAGAGTGGACAGACTGAGGAGAGTTGACACTGAGGAATTGGGACAGATAGAGGAGAGGGGACACTGAGGAGAGAAAATACACTGAGGAGAAAGGACACAGAGGAGAGGGGACAAGGAGGAGTGGGGACAGACTGAGAAGAGGGGACACTGAGGAGAGGGGACAGACTGAGGAGAGGGGTGACTGAGGAGAGGGGAAACGGGGGAGAAGGGACAGACTGAGGAGAAGGGAAAGAATTAGGAGAGGTGACAGACTGAGAAGAGGGGACATTGGGGAGAGGGGACACTGAGGAGAGGGGACAGACAGAGGAGAGGGGACATAGAGGAGAGGGGAAAGAATGAGGAGAGGGGACACTGAGTAGAGGGGACACTGAGGAGATGGGACAGACTGAGGAGAGGGGACACTGAGGAAAGGGCACACTGAGGAGAGCGGACAGACTGAGGAGAGGGGACACTGAGGAGAGGGGACAAACTGAGGAGAGGGACACTGATGAGAGGGGACACTGAGGATAGGGGACACTGAAGAGAGGGGACAGACTGAGGAGAGGGGACACTAAGGAGAGGGAAAAGACTGAGGAGAGGGGACACTGAGGAGAGGGGACACTGAGGAGAGGGGAGAGACTGAGAAGAGAGGACAATTGAGGGGAGGGGACACTGAGGAGAGGGAACAGATTGAGGAGTGGGGACACTGGGGAGAGGGTACAGACTGAGGAGAGGGGACACTGGGGAGAGGGGACAGACTGAGGAGAGGGGAAACAGAGGAGAGGGGAAGCAGAGGAAAGTGGAGAATGAGGAGAGGGGACAGACTGAGGAGTGGGGACACTGGGGAGAGGGGACAGACTGAGGAGAGGGGAAACAGAGGAGAGGGGAAGCAGAGGAGAGTGGAGAATGAGGAGAGGGGTCAGACTGAGGAGAGGGGACACTGAGGAAAGCAGACAGACAGAGGAGTGGGGACACTGAGGAGAGGGGACACTGAGGAGAGGGGAGAGACTGAGGAGAGAGGACAATTGAGGGGAGGGGACAGACGGAGGAGAGGGGACAGACTGAGGAGAAGGGACACTGAGGAGAGGGGACAATGTGTAGAGGGGACTCTGGGGAGAGGGGACAGACTGAGGAGAGGGACACTGATGAGAGGGGACACTGAGGATAGGGGACACTGAAGAGAGGGGACAGACTGAGGAGAGGGGAAACGGGGGAGAAGGGACAGACTGAGGAGAGGGGACAGACTGAGGAGAGGGGACACTGAGAAGAGTGAACACTGAGCAGAGGGGACACTGAGGAGAAGGGACAGACTGAGGAGAGTTGACACAGAGGAAAGTGGACAGACAGAGGAGTGGGGACACTGAGGAGAGGGGACAGACTGAGGAGAGGGGACATACTGAGGAGAGGGGACACAGAGTAGAGGAGAGACTGAGGGGAAGGACAGACTGAGGAGAGCAGACACTGAGGAGAGGGGACAGTGAGGCGAGGGGATAGATAAAGGAGAGGGGACACTGAGGAGAGTGGACAGACTGAGGAGAGTTAACACTGAGGAAATGGGACAGATAGAGGAGAGGGGTCACCGAGGAGAGAAGATACACTGAGGAGAAAGGACACTGAGGAGAGGGGACACTGAAGAGAGGGGACAGACTGAGAAGAGGGGACACTGAGGAGAGGGGACAGACTGAGGAGAGGGGTGACTGAGGAGAGGGGAAACGGGGGAGAAGGGACAGACTGAGGAGAAGGGAAAGAATTAGGAGAGGGGACAGACTGAGGAGAGGGGACACTGAGGAGAGGGGACACTGAGGAGAGGGGACAGACAGAGGAGAGGGGACATAGAGGAGAGGGGAAAGAATGAGGAGAGGGGACACTGAGTAGAGGGACACTGAGGAGATGGGACAGACTGAGGAGAGGGGACATTGAGGAAAGGGCACACTGAGGAGAGCGGACAGACTGAGGAGAGGGGACACTGAGGAGAGGGGACAAACTGAGGAGAGGGACACTGATGAGAGGGGACACTGAGAAGAGGACACACTGAGGAGATGGGACACTGAGGAGAGGGGATACATTGAGGAGAGTGGACACATTGAGGAGATGGGTCAGACTGAGAAGAAGTGACACAATGAGGAGAGGGGATACATTGAGGAGAGGGGACAGACCAAGTCGAGGGTACAGACTGAGGAAAGGGGAAAGACTGAGGATAGGGGACACGGAGAAGAGGGGACACTGAGTAGAAGGAGCAGACTGAGGACAGGGGACAGACTGAGGCGAGGGGACACTGAGGAGACAAGACACACCGAGGAGATGGTACACTGAGGAGAGGGGAAACTGAGGAGAGGGGACCGACCGAGGAGAGTTGACACTGAGGAAAGAGGACAGATAGAAGAGAGGGGACACTGAGGATAGGAAACACTGAGTAGAGGGGACAGACTGAGGAGTGGGGATACTGAGGAGAGGGGACAGACTGAGGAGAGGGGACACTGAGGAGAGGGGACAATGTGTAGAGGGGACTCTGGGGAGAGGGGACAGACTGAGGAGAGGGACACTGATGAGAGGGGACACTGAGGATAGGGGATGTAACGGCTACCCCGGTAGTGAGAGGGTACCAGCCGTTGGAGACGTCCTTTTCCCTTGCAAGCTGCTGTGTAAAAATGAAGTTGGTATAATCCCATCCAAGAGTTCCAGAGGGCAAGTCAGGTTCAGCATTAAATATCCATATAGAAGCACTGCGCAGTCTCAGAAGCCCAGACCACCCATATTGGACGACACTTTCTTGGTAGTCAAAGAATACTGACTTTATTTTGTTATATGCAGAAATATATATACACCTCTTTCCACAAGTAATACACATGCCCATATTTGGCCACACAATAGACAATAGGTGGGGTCACACCTCCCAGGGACTAGCCGGCTACTTTTGATACAATCAGACATTGATAAGATAATGCTTCTCTTTGTTCCATCTTTCACAATGTGAACACTTTACACAATAGGGCTCTCCTGCCTCTATCAGACCCTAATAGGATTATGTATTATGCTAGGTGTCTGCAATGGTCTGAGCCAACATCCTGCAGAGCACAAACCAACACATCGACAGCACAGCAATGTGATCATATTTTAACCACAATAATTAAATAACCATAACACAGGGTAAAACAGTGATGGGTTCCGTTACACACCTCCCCCGTGACCATAAGCCGGCATACACGGTCTGATCCCAACAGATCGGCCTGGGGATGTCCGGACAAAACGATTTGTTGGTCACTTCTACAGTTTGACAACCCATCAGCATTACTGCAATTCACATTTCCTCACATTTCAAGAACAAAACAAACGCACACTTTATACAGCATTCACAGCAATAAACATTTCAAGGAGAGGGAAAATACATTTTACAAACTGGTTTCAGACAATTAAATAATGAAGCAGAAAAGCATCAGCCTTCCAAATGAACTGAAGTCCTTTAGCAAAACCATCCCAAGTTGCAGAGTACATTCCTCCCCCAGCTCGTGGTCGGGCCCCTATTGAACAGGGCCCACTGTTCTCCCCCTGTACACCCACCCAAAAAAATCCAGGATCCCATCCCAACAGTCCAGGATCCCAGTGTCCAAAAGGTGGGCCACAATCTCTGTCCCATAGAAACCTCTTTCCATATAAAACGTTCCCGCTCATCCCCTCTATCGTCGGCTAATGCTCTGTACTTTTGGAGGGTAGGGTCCTGTCTAGTTTCCCTCACAAGCTCTTCGGGGGTGTCCCACGCTATGGGTCTCTCTGTGGCGGTAGTGCTAAGTGTCTGCTTGTGGCTTACCTGGGTCTCCCGACCTGTTGTAGGAACGTCCTCGGTACGGGTCTGTGAGCGGGTGGTCACGGGACAAGTAGCAGCAGTCGTGGGTAAAAAGGCTGAGGCTAGAGGGCCAATGTTGTTGCCCAGCACGACCTCAGCAGGTAAATTGTCCATGATGCCTACTGTGGTCTTTCCCGACCCGACTCCCCAATCCAAGTGTACCCGGGCGGTGGGTAAGCGAAAAACAGCCCCCCCTGCGACACGAACAGCAACGGTACGATTAGATACATGTTCTGGTTTCACGAGATGTTTCTGCACCAAAGTGATGGTAGCGCCAGTGTCTCTTAAGCCTTGTGCTATCTGTCCATTCACACGCACCTCTTGGCGGTGATGCTGGCGGTTATCCGGGGAGGCAGCCTGTACGGGGTTGGCCTCATACAAGATTCCCAAACACTCCTCAGGGCTCCCTTTGATTTTAAGGCAGTGAGCAGCAGAGGGACGTGATGGCGGGGTCTCTGTGTGGGGTGTTGTGCACCTCCATTTGTTATTGGCTGATCTCAAAGAGCAATAACGGGCAATATGCCCTGTGTTGCTGCAGCGATGGCACGTCATTTTGTAAGAATCCCGGGGTTGGTGGTTAGACCCCTGAGGCCAAGCCGGTCCTGGGGGTACTGGGGCCCGAAATTCTGTGCGTGCAGCGGGCATTGAGGTGCGTGGCTCTGCTCTAGACGTTGGTCGTATGGACCCTTGGCTCACCTTTCTGGACTCTGCGTATTCGTCCGCTAGCCGTGCTGCCTCGGTTAAGTTAGCAGGGCGCCGATCTCTCACCCAATCCTGTATGTCTGCCGCCAGATCTTGGAAGAAATGTTCCATCAGGAATAGCTGTAGTACTTCCTCTCCTGTGTTGGCATTGCACCCTCGCACCCAATGTGATGCCACCCTTTGTATATTGCTGGCCCATTCCATGTGGGACTCTGCAGCCTTCTTTTTAGACTCCCTGAAGCGACGGCGATATGTTTCCGGGGTGACGGCATATCTGGTGAGCAGTGCAGCCTTTACCCAGCGATACTGCGCAATATCTTCCTCAGTAAGCGCCCGAAAAGCCTCATTTGCTTTTCCTGATAGCTTTCCAGCCAAAATAGTGACCCATTGGTCTGGTGGTATTTGGTGTAGTGAGCACTGCCTCTCGAAGTCAGCCAAATATCCATCAATTTCTTCCTCACTTTCCACAAACGCTTTGAAGGCAGTGAACGGTATTTTCTTTAGTGTAGCAGCGGGTGGGAGAGTATGAACTGTATGTGCCAGGGGTTGTCTAGCTCTTGCCAGTTCAAGTTCGTGCCCCCTCCTATTTTGGATCTCCGTTCTCGCTTCCCGGAACAGCTGATCTATTAGCTCCACGGATGTTGCTGGGTACATGGATAATCTCCGCTGAACCAGGTTTGTAATTTCCTTCTCCTCGCTGACAGGGGAAGGTTGGTCCACGACCTCCATGGATCGATCCATCTCGTCCAGCTCCAGTAGGTCAGCTATCAGCTCTCTCCGTGGTCGGTTGTTGGCACTCCTTCCTCTGGTTTCCAAGAGATCCTTTAGTGTGGGTCTTTTCAGTTTAGCGTACTGGGATTCCATTCAGCACTTGCGTTGGGGATGAAAAGGACCATCCCACCTCTGCCAACCAATGTAACGGCTACCCCGGTAGTGAGAGGGTACCAGCCGTTGGAGACGTCCTTTTCCCTTGCAAGCTGCTGTGTAAAAATGAAGTTGGTATAATCCCATCCAAGAGTTCCAGAGGGCAAGTCAGGTTCAGCATTAAATATCCATATAGAAGCACTGCGCAGTCTCAGAAGCCCAGACCACCCATATTGGACGACACTTTCTTGGTAGTCAAAGAATACTGACTTTATTTTGTTATATGCAGAAATATATATACACCTCTTTCCACAGGTAATACACATGCCCATATTTGGCCACACAATAGACAATAGGTGGGGTCACACCTCCCAGGGACTAGCCGGCTACTTTTGATACAATCAGACATTGATAAGATAATGCTTCTCTTTGTTCCATCTTTCACAATGTGAACACTTTACACAATAGGGCTCTCCTGCCTCTATCAGACCCTAATAGGATTATGTATTATGCTAGGTGTCTGCAATGGTCTGAGCCAACATCCTGCAGAGCACAAACCAACACATCGACAGCACAGCAATGTGATCATATTTTAACCACAATAATTAAATAACCATAACACAGGGTAAAACAGTGATGGGTTCCGTTACAGGGGACACTGAAGAGAGGGGACAGACTGAGGAGAGGGGACACTAAGGAGAGGGAAAAGACTGAGGAGAGGGGACACTGAGGAGAGGGGACACTGAGGAGAGGGGAGAGACTGAGGAGAGAGGACAATTGAGGGGAGGGGACACTGAGGAGAGGGAACAGATTGAGGAGTGGGGACACTGGGGAGAGGGTACAGACTGAGGAGAGGGGACACTGGGGAGAGGGGACAGACTGAGGAGAGGGGAAACAGAGGAGAGGGGAAGCAGAGGAAAGTGGAGAATGAGGAGAGGGGACAGACTGAGGAGTGGGGACACTGGGGAGAGGGGACAGACTGAGGAGAGGGGAAACAGAGGAGAGGGGAAGCAGAGGAGAGTGGAGAATGAGGAGAGGGGTCAGACTGAGGAGAGGGGACACTGAGGAAAGCAGACAGACAGAGGAGTGGGGACACTGAGGAGAGGGGACACTGAGGAGAGGGGAGAGACTGAGGAGAGAGGACAATTGAGGGGAGGGGACAGACGGAGGAGAGGGGACAGACTGAGGAGAGGGGACACTGAGAAGAGGGAACACTGAGCAGAGGGGACACTGAGGAGAAGGGACAGACTGAGGAGAGTTGACACCGAGGAAAGTGGACAGACAGAGGAGTGGGGACACTGAGGAGAGGGGACAGACTGAGGAGAGGGGACATACTGAGGAGAGGGGACACAGAGGAGAGGGGAGACTGAGGGGAAGGGACAGACTGAGGAGAGCGGACACTGAGGAGAGGGGACAGTGAGACGAGGGGATAGATAAAGGAGAGGGGACACTGAGGAGAGTGGACAGACTGAGGAGAGTTGACACTGAGGAATTGGGACAGATAGAGGAGAGGGGACACTGAGGAGAGAAAATACACTGAGGAGAAAGGACACAGAGGAGAGGGGACAAGGAGGAGTGGGGACAGACTGAGAAGAGGGGACACTGAGGAGAGGGGACAGACTGAGGAGAGGGGTGACTGAGGAGAGGGGAAACGGGGGAGAAGGGACAGACTGAGGAGAAGGGAAAGAATTAGGAGAGGGGACAGACTGAGGAGAGGGGACATTGGAGAGAGGGGACACTGAGGAGAGGGGACAGACAGAGGAGAGGGGACATAGAGGAGAGGGGAAAGAATGAGGAGAGGGGACACTGAGTAGAGGGACACTGAGGAGATGGGACAGACTGAGGAGAGGGGACATTGAGGAAAGGGCACACTGAGGAGAGCGGACAGACTGAGGAGAGGGGACACTGAGGAGAGGGGACAAACTGAGGAGAGGGACACTGATGAGAGGGGACACTGAGAAGAGGACACACTGAGGAAATGGGACACTGAGGAGAGGGGATACATTGAGGAGAGTGGACACATTGAGGAGATGGGTCAGACTGAGAAGAAGTGACACAATGAGGAGAGGGGATACATTGAGGAGAGGGGACAGACCAAGTCGAGGGTACAGACTGAGGAAAGGGGAAATACTGAGTATAGGGGATACGGAGAAGAGGGGACACTGAGTAGAAGGAGCAGACTGAGGACAGGGGACAGACTGAGGCGAGGGGACACTGAGGAGACAAGACACACCGAGGAGATGGTACACTGAGGAGAGGGGAAACTGAGGAGAGGTGACCGACCGAGGAGAGTTGACACTGAGGAAAGAGGACAGATAGAAGAGAGGGGACACTGAGGATAGGAAACACTGAGTAGAGGGGACAGACTGAGGAGTGGGGATACTGAGGAGAGGGGACAGACTGAGGAGAGGGGACACTGAGGAGAGGGGACAATGTGTAGAGGGGACTCTGGGGAGAGGGGACAGACTGAGGAGAGGGACACTGATGAGAGGGGACACTGAGGATAGGGGACACTGAAGAGAGGGGACAGACTGAGGAGAGGGGACACTAAGGAGAGGGAAAAGACTGAGGAGAGGGGACACTGAGGAGAGGGGACACTGAGGAGAGGGGAGAGACTGAGGAGAGAGGACAATTGAGGGGAGGGGACACTGAGGAGAGGGAACAGATTGAGGAGTGGGGACACTGGGGAGAGGGTACAGACTGAGGAGAGGGGACACTGGGGAGAGGGGACAGACTGAGGAGAGGGGAAACAGAGGAGAGGGGAAGCAGAGGAAAGTGGAGAATGAGGAGAGGGGACAGACTGAGGAGTGGGGACACTGGGGAGAGGGGACAGACTGAGGAGAGGGGAAACAGAGGAGAGGGGAAGCAGAGGAGAGTGGAGAATGAGGAGAGGGGTCAGACTGAGGAGAGGGGACACTGAGGAAAGCAGACAGACAGAGGAGTGGGGACACTGAGGAGAGGGGACACTGAGGAGAGGGGAGAGACTGAGGAGAGAGGACAATTGAGGGGAGGGGACAGACGGAGGAGAGGGGACAGACTGAGGAGAGGGGACACTGAGGAGAGGGGACAATGTGTAGAGGGGACTCTGGGGAGAGGGGACAGACTGAGGAGAGGGACACTGATGAGAGGGGACACTGAGGATAGGGGACACTGAAGAGAGGGGACAGACTGAGGAGAGGGGACACTAAGGAGAGGGGAAAGACTGAGGAGAGGGGACACTGAGGAGAGGGGACACTGAGGAGAGGGGAGTGACTGAGGAGAGAGGACAATTGAGGGGAGGGGACACTGAGGAGAGGGAACCGACTGAGGAGTGGGGACACTGGGGAGAGGGGACAGACTGAGGAGAGGGGACACTGGGGAGAGGGGACAGACTGAGGAGAGTGGAAACAGAGGAGAGGGGAAGCAGAGGAGAGTGGAGAATGAGGAGAGGGGACAGACTGAGGAGTGGGGACACTGGGGAGAGGGGACAGACTGAGGAGAGGGGAAACAGAGGAGAGGGGAAGCAGAGGAGAGTGGAGAATGAGGAGAGGGGACAGACTGAGGAGAGGGGACACTGAGGAGAGGGGACAGACGGAGGAGAGATGAAAACTGAGGAGAGGGGACACTGAGGAAAAGGAACAGACTGAATAGAGTGGACACTGAGGAGAGGGGACAGACTGAGGAGAGGGGACACCGAAGAGAGGGGACACTAAGCAGAGGGGACACTGAGGAGAGGGGACAGACTGAGGAGAGTTGACACTGAGGAAAGTTGACAGACAGAGGAGTGGGGACACTGAGGAGAGGGGAGATACTGAGGAGATGGGACACTGAGGAGAGAAGACACACTGAGGAGAGGGGACACAGAGGAGAGGGGAGACTGAGGAGAGGGGACAGACTGAGGAGAGCAGACACTGAGGAGAGGGGACAGTGAGGCGAGGGGATAGATAAAGGAGAGGGGACACTGAGGAGAGTGGACAGACTGAGGAGAGTTGACACTGAGGAAATGGGACAGATAGAGGAGAGGGGACACTGAGGAGAGAAGATACACTGAGGAGAAAGGACACAGAGGAGAGGGGAGACTGAGGAGAGGGGACAGACTGAGGAGAGCAGACACTGAGGAGAGGGTACACTGAGAAGAGGACACACTGAGGAGATGGGACACTGAGGAGAGGGGACACATTGAGGAGAGGGGTCAGACTGAGAAGAAGGCACACAATGAGCAGAGGCGACAAACTGAGGAGAGGGAACAGACTGAGGAGAAGTGACACAATAAGGAGAGGGGATAAATTGAGGAGAGGGGACAGACAAAGTCGAGGGTACAGACTGAGGATAGGGGAAAGACTGAGGATAGGGGACATGGAGAAGAGGGGACACTGAGTAGATGGGACAATGAGTAGAGGGGACTCTAGGGAGAGGGGACAGACTGAGGAGAGGGACACTGATGAGAAAAGACTGAGAATAGGGGAAAGACTGAGGATAGGGGACACAGAGGAGAGGGGACACTGAGTAGAAGGAGCAGACTGAGGACAGGGCACAGACTGATTTGAGGGGACACTGAGGAGACAAGACACACCGAGAAGATGGTACACTGAGGAGAGGGGAAACTGAGGAGAGGGGACCGACTGAGGAGAGTTGACACTGAGGAAAGGGGACAGATAGAAAAGAGGGGACACTGATTAAAGAAGACACACTGAGGAGAGTGGACAAAGACGAGAGGGGACACTGAGGATAGGGGACACAGAGCAGAGGGGACACTGAGGAGAAGGGACAGACTGAGGAGAGTTGACACCGAGGAAAGTGGACAGACAGAGGAGTGGGGACACTGAGGAGAGGGGACAGTGAGGCGAGGGGATAGATAAAGGAGAGGGGACACTGAGGAAAGCAGACAGACAGAGGAGTGGGGACACTGAGGAGAGGGGACACTGAGGAGAGGGGACAGACTGAGGAGAGGGGTGACTGAGGAGAGGGGAAACGGGGGAGAAGGGACAGACTGAGGAGAAGGGAAAGAATTAGGAGAGGGGACAGACTGAGGAGAGGGGACATTGGAGAGAGGGGACACTGAGGAGAGGGGACAGACAGAGGAGAGGGGACATAGAGGAGAGGGGAAAGAATGAGGAGAGGGGACACTGAGTAGAGGGACACTGAGGAGATGGGACAGACTGAGGAGAGGGGACATTGAGGAAAGGGCACACTGAGGAGAGCGGACAGACTGAGGAGAGGGGACACTGAGGAGAGGGGACAAACTGAGGAGAGGGACACTGATGAGAGGGGACACTGAGAAGAGGACACACTGAGGAGATGGGACACTGAGGAGAGGGGATACATTGAGGAGAGTGGACACATTGAGGAGATGGGTCAGACTGAGAAGAAGTGACACAATGAGGAGAGGGGATACATTGAGGAGAGGGGACAGACCAAGTCGAGGGTACAGACTGAGGAAAGGGGAAATACTGAGTATAGGGGACACGGAGAAGAGGGGACACTGAGTAGAAGGAGCAGACTGAGGACAGGGGACAGACTGAGGCGAGGGGACACTGAGGAGACAAGACACACCGAGGAGATGGTACACTGAGGAGAGGGGAAACTGAGGAGAGGTGACCGACCGAGGAGAGTTGACACTGAGGAAAGAGGACAGATAGAAGAGAGGGGACACTGAGGATAGGAAACACTGAGTAGAGGGGACAGACTGAGGAGTGGGGATACTGAGGAGAGGGGACAGACTGAGGAGAGGGGACACTGAGGAGAGGGGACAATGTGTAGAGGGGACTCTGGGGAGAGGGGACAGACTGAGGAGAGGGACACTGATGAGAGGGGACACTGAGGATAGGGGACACTGAAGAGAGGGGACAGACTGAGGAGAGGGGACACTAAGGAGAGGGAAAAGACTGAGGAGAGGGGACACTGAGGAGAGGGGACACTGAGGAGAGGGGAGAGACTGAGGAGAGAGGACAATTGAGGGGAGGGGACACTGAGGAGAGGGAACCGATTGAGGAGTGGGGACACTGGGGAGAGGGTACAGACTGAGGAGAGGGGACACTGGGGAGAGGGGACAGACTGAGGAGAGGGGAAACAGAGGAGAGGGGAAGCAGAGGAAAGTGGAGAATGAGGAGAGGGGACAGACTGAGGAGTGGGGACACTGGGGAGAGGGGACAGACTGAGGAGAGGGGAAACAGAGGAGAGGGGAAGCAGAGGAGAGTGGAGAATGAGGAGAGGGGTCAGACTGAGGAGAGGGGACACTGAGGAAAGCAGACAGACAGAGGAGTGGGGACACTGAGGAGAGGGGACACTGAGGAGAGGGGAGAGACTGAGGAGAGAGGACAATTGAGGGGAGGGGACAGACGGAGGAGAGGGGACAGACTGAGGAGAGGGGACACTGAGGAGAGGGGACAATGTGTAGAGGGGACTCTGGGGAGAGGGGACAGACTGAGGAGAGGGACACTGATGAGAGGGGACACTGAGGATAGGGGACACTGAAGAGAGGGGACAGACTGAGGAGAGGGGACACTAAGGAGAGGGGAAAGACTGAGGAGAGGGGACACTGAGGAGAGGGGACACTGAGGAGAGGGGAGTGACTGAGGAGAGAGGACAATTGAGGGGAGGGGACACTGAGGAGAGGGAACCGACTGAGGAGTGGGGACACTGGGGAGAGGGGACAGACTGAGGAGAGGGGACACTGGGGAGAGGGGACAGACTGAGGAGAGTGGAAACAGAGGAGAGGGGAAGCAGAGGAGAGTGGAGAATGAGGAGAGGGGACAGACTGAGGAGTGGGGACACTGGGGAGAGGGGACAGACTGAGGAGAGGGGAAACAGAGGAGAGGGGAAGCAGAGGAGAGTGGAGAATGAGGAGAGGGGACAGACTGAGGAGAGGGGACACTGAGGAGAGGGGACAGACGGAGGAGAGATGAAAACTGAGGAGAGGGGACACTGAGGAAAAGGAACAGACTGAATAGAGTGGACACTGAGGAGAGGGGACAGACTGAGGAGAGGGGACACCGAAGAGAGGGGACACTAAGCAGAGGGGACACTGAGGAGAGGGGACAGACTGAGGAGAGTTGACACTGAGGAAAGTTGACAGACAGAGGAGTGGGGACACTGAGGAGAGGGGAGATACTGAGGAGATGGGACACTGAGGAGAGAAGACACACTGAGGAGAGGGGACACAGAGGAGAGGGGAGACTGAGGAGAGGGGACAGACTGAGGAGAGCAGACACTGAGGAGAGGGGACAGTGAGGCGAGGGGATAGATAAAGGAGAGGGGACACTGAGGAGAGTGGACAGACTGAGGAGAGTTGACACTGAGGAAATGGGACAGATAGAGGAGAGGGGACACTGAGGAGAGAAGATACACTGAGGAGAAAGGACACAGAGGAGAGGGGAGACTGAGGAGAGGGGACAGACTGAGGAGAGCAGACACTGAGGAGAGGGTACACTGAGAAGAGGACACACTGAGGAGATGGGACACTGAGGAGAGGGGACACATTGAGGAGAGGGGTCAGACTGAGAAGAAGGCACACAATGAGCAGAGGCGACAAACTGAGGAGAGGGAACAGACTGAGGAGAAGTGACACAATAAGGAGAGGGGATAAATTGAGGAGAGGGGACAGACAAAGTCGAGGGTACAGACTGAGGATAGGGGAAAGACTGAGGATAGGGGACATGGAGAAGAGGGGACACTGAGTAGATGGGACAATGAGTAGAGGGGACTCTAGGGAGAGGGGACAGACTGAGGAGAGGGACACTGATGAGAAAAGACTGAGAATAGGGGAAAGACTGAGGATAGGGGACACAGAGGAGAGGGGATACTGAGTAGAAGGAGCAGACTGAGGACAGGGCACAGACTGATTTGAGGGGACACTGAGGAGACAAGACACACCGAGAAGATGGTACACTGAGGAGAGGGGAAACTGAGGAGAGGGGACCGACTGAGGAGAGTTGACACTGAGGAAAGGGGACAGATAGAAAAGAGGGGACACTGATTAAAGAAGACACACTGAGGAGAGTGGACAAAGACGAGAGGGGACACTGAGGATAGGGGACACAGAGCAGAGGGGACACTGAGGAGAAGGGACAGACTGAGGAGAGTTGACACCGAGGAAAGTGGACAGACAGAGGAGTGGGGACACTGAGGAGAGGGGACAGTGAGGCGAGGGGATACATTGAGGAGAGGGGACAGACCAAGTCGAGGGTACAGACTGAGGAAAGGGGAAAGACTGAGGATAGGGGACACGGAGAAGAGGGGACACTGAGTAGAAGGAGCAGACACTGAGGACAGGGAACAGACTGAGGCGAGGGGACACTGAGGAGAGGTGACCGACTGAGGAGAGTTGACACTGAGGAAAGGGGACAGATAGAAAAGAGGGGACACTAATTAAAGTAGACACACTGAGGAGAGTGGACAAAGACGAGAGGGGACACTGAGGATAGGGGACACTGACTAGAGGGGACCGACTGAGGAGAGGGGATACTGAGGAGAGGGGACAGACTGAGGAGAGGGGACACTGAGGAGAGGGGACAATGTGTAGAGGGGACTCTGGGGAGAGGGGACAGACTGAGGAGAGGGACACTGATGAGAGGGGACAATGAGGATAGGGGACACTGAAGAGAGGGGACAGACTGAGGAGAGGGGAAACGGGGGAGAAGGGACAGACTGAGGAGAGGGGACAGACTGAGGAGAGGGGACACTGAGAAGAGTGAACACTGAGCAGAGGGGACACTGAGGAGAAGGGACAGACTGAGGAGAGTTGACACAGAGGAAAGTGGACAGACAGAGGAGTGGGGACACTGAGGAGAGGGGACAGACTGAGGAGAGGGGACATACTGAGGAGAGGGGACACAGAGTAGAGGAGAGACTGAGGGGAAGGGACAGACTGAGGAGAGCGGACACTGAGGAGAGGGGACAGTGAGGCGAGGGGATAGATAAAGGAGAGGGGACACTGAGGAGAGTGGACAGACTGAGGAGAGTTAACACTGAGGAAATGGGACAGATAGAGGAGAGGGGTCACCGAGGAGAGAAGATACACTGAGGAGAAAGGACACTGAGGAGAGGGGACACTGAAGAGAGGGGACAGACTGAGAAGAGGGGACACTGAGGAGAGGGGACAGACTGAGGAGAGGGGTGACTGAGGAGAGGGGAAACGGGGGAGAAGGGACAGACTGAGGAGAAGGGAAAGAATTAGGAGAGGGGACAGACTGAGGAGAGGGGACATTGGAGAGAGGGGACACTGAGGAGAGGGGACAGACAGAGGAGAGGGGACATAGAGGAGAGGGGAAAGAATGAGGAGAGGGGACACTGAGTAGAGGGACACTGAGGAGATGGGACAGACTGAGGAGAGGGGACATTGAGAAAAGGGGACACTGAGGAGAGCGGACAGACTGAGGAGAGGGGACACTGAGGAGAGGGGACAAACTGAGGAGAGGGACACTGATGAGAGGGGACACTGAGAAGAGGACACACTGAGGAGATGGGACACTGAGGAGAGGGGATACATTGAGGAGAGTGGACACATTGAGGAGATGGGTCAGACTGAGAAGAAGTGACACAATGAGGAGAGGGGATACATTGAGGAGAGGGGACAGACCAAGTCGAGGGTACAGACTGAGGAAAGGGGAAAGACTGAGGATAGGGGACACGGAGAAGAGGGGACACTGAGTAGAAGGAGCAGACTGAGGACAGGGGACAGACTGAGGCGAGGGGACACTGAGGAGACAAGACACACCGAGGAGATGGTACACTGAGGAGAGGGGAAACTGAGGAGAGGGGACCGACCGAGGAGAGTTGACACTGAGGAAAGAGGACAGATAGAAGAGAGGGGACACTGAGGATAGGAAACACTGAGTAGAGGGGACAGACTGAGGAGTGGGGATACTGAGGAGAGGGGACAGACTGAGGAGAGGGGACACTGAGGAGAGGGGACAATGTGTAGAGGGGACTCTGGGGAAAGGGGACAGACTGAGGAGAGGGACACTGATGAGAGGGGACACTGAGGATAGGGGACACTGAAGAGAGGGGACAGACTGAGGAGAGTGGACACTAAGGAGAGGGAAAAGACTGAGGAGAGGGGAAACTGAGGAGAGGGGACACTGAGGATAGGGGAGAGACTGAGGAGAGAGGACAATTGAGGGGAGGGGACACTGAGGAGAGGGAACAGATTGAGGAGTGGGGACACTGGGGAGAGGGTACAGACTGAGGAGAGGGGACACTGGGGAGAGGGGACAGACTGAGGAGAGGGGAAACAGAGGAGAGGGTAAGCAGAGGAAAGTGGAGAATGAGGAGAGGGGACAGACTGAGGAGTGGGGACACTGGGGAGAGGGGACAGACTGAGGAGAGGGGAAACAGAGGAGAGGGGAAGCAGAGGAGAGTGGAGAATGAGGAGAGGGGTCAGACTGAGGAGAGGGGACACTGAGGAAAGCAGACAGACAGAGGAGTGGGGACACTGAGGAGAGGGGACACTGAGGAGAGGGGAGAGACTGAGGAGAGAGGACAATTGAGGGGAGGGGACAGACGGAGGAGAGGGGACAGACTGAGGAGAGGGGACACTGAGAAGAGGGAACACTGAGCAGAGGGGACACTGAGGAGAAGGGACAGACTGAGGAGAGTTGACACCGAGGAAAGTGGACAGACAGAGGAGTGGGGGCACTGAGGAGAGGGGACAGACTGAGGAGAGGGGACATACTGAGGAGAGGGGACACAGAGGAGAGGGGAGACTGAGGGGAAGGGACAGACTGAGGAGAGCGGACACTGAGGAGAGGGGACAGTGAGGCGAGGGGATAGATAAAGGAGAGGGGACACTGAGGAGAGTGGACAGACTGAGGAGAGTTGACACTGAGGAATTGGGACAGATAGAGGAGAGGGGACACTGAGGAGAGAAAATACACTGAGGAGAAAGGACACAGAGGAGAGGGGACACTGAGGAGTGGGGACAGACTGAGAAGAGGGGACACTGAGGAGAGGGGACAGACTGAGGAGAGGGGTGACTGAGGAGAGGGGAAACGGGGGAGAAGGGACAGACTGAGGAGAAGGGAAAGAATTAGGAGAGGTGACAGACTGAGAAGAGGGGACATTGGGGAGAGGGGACACTGAGGAGAGGGGACAGACAGAGGAGAGGGGACATAGAGGAGAGGGGAAAGAATGAGGAGAGGGGACACTGAGTAGAGGGGACACTGAGGAGATGGGACAGACTGAGGAGAGGGGACACTGAGGAAAGGGCACACTGAGGAGAGCGGAAAGACTGAGGAGAGGGGACACTGAGGAGAGGGGACAAACTGAGGAGAGGGACACTGATGAGAGGGGACACTGAGAAGAGGACACACTGAGGAGATGGGACACTGAGGAGAGGGGATACATTGAGGAGAGTGGACACATTGAGGAGATGGGTCAGACTGAGAAGAAGTGACACAATGAGGAGAGGGGATACATTGAGGAGAGGGGACAGACCAAGTCGAGGGTACAGACTGAGGAAAGGGGAAAGACTGAGGATAGGGGACACGGAGAAGAGGGGACACTGAGTAGAAGTAGCAGACTGAGGACAGGGGACAGACTGAGGCGAGGGGACACTGAGGAGACAAGACACACCGAGGAGATGGTACACTGAGGAGAGGGGAAACTGAGGAGAGGGGACCGACTGAGGAGAGTTGACACTGAGGAAAGGGGACAGATAGAAAAGAGGGGACACTGATTAAAGAAGACACACTGAGGAGAGTGGACAAAGACGAGAGGGGACACTGAGGATAGGGGACACTGAGCAGAGGGGACACTGAGGAGAAGGGACAGACTGAGGAGAGTTGACACCGAGGAAAGTGGACAGACAGAGGAGTGGGGACACTGAGGAGAGGGGACAGACTGAGGAGAGGGGACATACTGAGGAGAGGGGACACAGAGGAGAGGGGAGACTGATGGGAAGGGACAGACTGAGGAGAGCGGACACTGAGGAGAGGGGACAGTGAGGCGAGGGGATAGATAAAGGAGAGGGGACACTGAGGAGAGTGGACAGACTGAGGAGAGTTGACACTGAGGAATTGGGACAGATAGAGGAGAGGGGACACTGAGGAGAGAAAATACACTGAGGAGAAAGGACACAGAGGAGAGGGGACAAGGAGGAGTGGGGACAGACTGAGAAGAGGGGACACTGAGGAGAGGGGACAGACTGAGGAGAGGGGTGACTGAGGAGAGGGGAAACGGGGGAGAAGGGACAGACTGAGGAGAAGGGAAAGAATTAGGAGAGGTGACAGACTGAGAAGAGGGGACATTGGGGAGAGGGGACACTGAGGAGAGGGGACAGACAGAGGAGAGGGGACATAGAGGAGAGGGGAAAGAATGAGGAGAGGGGACACTGAGTAGAGGGGACACTGAGGAGATGGGACAGACTGAGGAGAGGGGACACTGAGGAAAGGGCACACTGAGGAGAGCGGACAGACTGAGGAGAGGGGACACTGAGGAGAGGGGACAAACTGAGGAGAGGGACACTGATGAGAGGGGACACTGAGAAGAGGACACACTGAGGAGATGGGACACTGAGGAGAGGGGATACATTGAGGAGAGTGGACACATTGAGGAGATGGGTCAGACTGAGAAGAAGTGACACAATGAGGAGAGGGGATACATTGAGGAGAGGGGACAGACCAAGTCGAGGGTACAGACTGAGGAAAGGGGAAAGACTGAGGATAGGGGACACGGAGAAGAGGGGACACTGAGTAGAAGGAGCAGACTGAGGACAGGGGACAGACTGAGGCGAGGGGACACTGAGGAGACAAGACACACCGAGGAGATGGTACACTGAGGAGAGGGGAAACTGAGGAGAGGTGACCGACCGAGGAGAGTTGACACTGAGGAAAGAGGACAGATAGAAGAGAGGGGACACTGAGGATAGGAAACACTGAGTAGAGGGGACAGACTGAGGAGTGGGGATACTGAGGAGAGGGGACAGACTGAGGAGAGGGGACACTGAGGAGAGGGGACAATGTGTAGAGGGGACTCTGGGGAGAGGGGACAGACTGAGGAGAGGGACACTGATGAGAGGGGACACTGAGGATAGGGGACACTGAAGAGAGGGGACAGACTGAGGAGAGGGGACACTAAGGAGAGGGAAAAGACTGAGGAGAGGGGACACTGAGGAGAAGGGACACTGAGGAGAGGGGAGAGACTGAGGAGAGAGGACAATTGAGGGGAGGGGACACTGAGGAGAGGGAACAGATTGAGGAGTGGGGACACTGGGGAGAGGGTACAGACTGAGGAGAGGGGACACTGGGGAGAGGGGACAGACTGAGGAGAGGGGAAACAGAGGAGAGGGGAAGCAGAGGAAAGTGGAGAATGAGGAGAGGGGACAGACTGAGGAGTGGGGACACTGGGGAGAGGGGACAGACTGAGGAGAGGGGAAACAGAGGAGAGGGGAAGCAGAGGAGAGTGGAGAATGAGGAGAGGGGTCAGACTGAGGAGAGGGGACACTGAGGAAAGCAGACAGACAGAGGAGTGGGGACACTGAGGAGAGGGAACACTGAGGAGAGGGGAGAGACTGAGGAGAGAGGACAATTGAGGGGAGGGGACAGACGGAGGAGAGGGGACAGACTGAGGAGAGGGGACACTGAGAAGAGGGAACACTGAGCAGAGGGGACACTGAGGAGAAGGGACAGACTGAGGAGAGTTGACACCGAGGAAAGTGGACAGACAGAGGAGTGGGGGCACTGAGGAGAGGGGACAGACTGAGGAGAGGGGACATACTGAGGAGAGGGGACACAGAGGAGAGGGGAGACTGAGGGGAAGGGACAGACTGAGGAGAGCGGACACTGAGGAGAGGGGACAGTGAGGCGAGGGGATAGATAAAGGAGAGGGGACACTGAGGAGAGTGGACAGACTGAGGAGAGTTGACACTGAGGAATTGGGACAGATAGAGGAGAGGGGACACTGAGGAGAGAAAATACACTGAGGAGAAAGGACACAGAGGAGAGGGGACACTGAGGAGTGGGGACAGACTGAGAAGAGGGGACAATGAGGAGAGGGGACAGACTGAGGAGAGGGGTGACTGAGGAGAGGGGAAACGGGGGAGAAGGGACAGACTGAGGAGAAGGGAAAGAATTAGGAGAGGTGACAGACTGAGAAGAGGGGACATTGGGGAGAGGGGACACTGAGGAGAGGGGACAGACAGAGGAGAGGGGACATAGAGGAGAGGGGAAAGAATGAGGAGAGGGGACACTGAGTAGAGGGGACACTGAGGAGATGGGACAGACTGAGGAGAGGGGACACTGAGGAAAGGGCACACTGAGGAGAGCGGAAAGACTGAGGAGAGGGGACACTGAGGAGAGAGGACAAACTGAGGAGAGGGACACTGATGAGAGGGGACACTGAGAAGAGGACACACTGAGGAGATGGGACACTGAGGAGAGGGGATACATTGAGGAGAGTGGACACATTGAGGAGATGGGTCAGACTGAGAAGAAGTGACACAATGAGGAGAGGGGATACATTGAGGAGAGGGGACAGACCAAGTCGAGGGTACAGACTGAGGAAAGGGGAAAGACTGAGGATAGGGGACACGGAGAAGAGGGGACACTGAGTAGAAGTAGCAGACTGAGGACAGGGGACAGACTGAGGCGAGGGGACACTGAGGAGACAAGACACACCGAGGAGATGGTACACTGAGGAGAGGGGAAACTGAGGAGAGGGGACCGACTGAGGAGAGTTGACACTGAGGAAAGGGGACAGATAGAAAAGAGGGGACACTGATTAAAGAAGACACACTGAGGAGAGTGGACAAAGACGAGAGGGGACACTGAGGATAGGGGACACTGAGCAGAGGGGACACTGAGGAGAAGGGACAGACTGAGGAGAGTTGACACCGAGGAAAGTGGACAGACAGAGGAGTGGGGACACTGAGGAGAGGGGACAGACTGAGGAGAGGGGACATACTGAGGAGAGGGGACACAGAGGAGAGGGGAGACTGAGGGTAAGGGACAGACTGAGGAGAGCGGACACTGAGGAGAGGGGACAGTGAGGCGAGGGGATAGATAAAGGAGAGGGGACACTGAGGAGAGTGGACAGACTGAGGAGAGTTGACACTGAGGAATTGGGACAGATAGAGGAGAGGGGACACTGAGGAGAGAAAATACACTGAGGAGAAAGGACACAGAGGAGAGGGGACACTGAGGAGTGGGACAGACTGAGAAGAGGGGACACTGAGGAGAGGGGACAGACTGAGGAGAGGGGTGACTGAGGAGAGGGGAAACGGGGGAGAAGGGACAGACTGAGGAGAAGGGAAAGAATTAGGAGAGGTGACAGACTGAGAAGAGGGGACATTGGGGAGAGGGGACACTGAGGAGAGGGGACAGACAGAGGAGAGGGGACATAGAGGAGAGGGGAAAGAATGAGGAGAGGGGACACTGAGTAGAGGGGACACTGAGGAGATGGGACAGACTGAGGAGAGGGGACACTGAGGAAAGGGCACACTGAGGAGAGCGGATAGACTGAGGAGAGGGGACACTGAGGAGAGGGGACAAACTGAGGAGAGGGACACTGATGAGAGGGGACACTGAGAAGAGGACACACTGAGGAGATGGGACACTGAGGAGAGGGGATACATTTAGGAGAGTGGACACATTGAGGAGATGGGTCAGACTGAGAAGAAGTGACACAATGAGGAGAGGGGATACATTGAGGAGAGGGGACAGACCAAGTCGAGGGTAAAGACTGAGGAAAGGGGAAAGACTGAGGATAGGGGACACGGAGAAGAGGGGACACTGAGTAGAAGTAGCAGACTGAGGACAGGGGACAGACTGAGGCGAGGGGACACTGAGGAGACAAGACACACCGAGGAGATGGTACACTGAGGAGAGGGGAAACTGAGGAGAGGGGACCGACTGAGGAGAGTTGACACTGAGGAAAGGGGACAGATAGAAAAGAGGGGATACTGATTAAAGAAGACACACTGAGGAGAGTGGACAAAGACGAGAGGGGACACTGAGGATAGGGGACACTGAGTAGAGGGGACAGACTGAGGAGTGGGGATACTGAGGAGAGGGGACAGACTGAGGAGAGGGGCCACTGAGGAGAGGGGACAATGTGAAGAGGGGACTCTGGGGAGAGGGGACAGACTGAGGAGAGGGACACTGATGAGAGGGGACACTGAGGATAGGGGACACTGAAGAGAGGGGACAGACTGAGGAGAGGGGACACTAAGGAGAGGGGAAAGACTGAGGAGAGGGGACACTGAGGAGAGGGGACACTGAGGAGAGGGGAGAGACTGAGGAGAGAGGACAATTGAGGGGAGGGGACACTGAGGAGAGGGAACCGACTGAGGAGAGGGGACACTGGGGAGAGGGGACAGACTGAGGAGAGGGGACACTGGGGAGAGGGGACAGACTGAGGAGAGTGGAAACAGAGGAGAGGGGAAGCAGAGGAGAGTGGAGAATGAGGAGAGGGGACAGACTGAGGAGTGGGGACACTGGGGAGAGGGGACAGACTGAGGAGAGGGGAAACAGAGGAGAGGGGAAGCAGAGGAGAGTGGAGAATGAGGAGAGGGGACAGACTGAGGAGAGGGGACACTGAGGAGAGGGGACAGATGGAGGAGAGATGAAAACTGAGGAGAGGGGACACTGAGGAAAAGGAACAGACTGAATAGAGTGGACACTGAGGAGAGGGGAAAGACTGAGGAGAGGGGACACCAAAGAGAGGGGACACTAAGCAGAGGGGACACTGAGGAGAGGGGACAGACTGAGGAGAGTTGACACTGAGGAAAGTTGACAGACAGAGGAGTGGGGACACTGAGGAGAGGGGAGATACTGAGGAGATGGGACACTGAGGAGAGAAGACACACTGAGGAGAGGGGACACAGAGGAGAGGGGAGACTGAGGAGAGGGGACAGACTGAGGAGAGCAGACACTGAGGAGAGGGGACAGTGAGGCGAGGGGATCGATAAAGGAGAGGGGACACTGAGGAGAGTGGACAGACTGAGGAGAGTTGACACTGAGGAAATGGGACAGATAGAGGAGAGGGGACACTGAGGAGAGAAAATACACTGAGGAGAAAGGACACAGAGGAGAGGGGACACTGAGGAGTGGGGACAGACTGAGAAGAGGGGACAATGAGGAGAGGGGACAGACTGAGGAGAGGGGTGACTGAGGAGAGGGGAAACGGGGGAGAAGGGACAGACTGAGGAGAAGGGAAAGAATTAGGAGAGGTGACAGACTGAGAAGAGGGGACATTGGGGAGAGGGGACACTGAGGAGAGGGGACAGACAGAGGAGAGGGGACATAGAGGAGAGGGGAAAGAATGAGGAGAGGGGACACTGAGTAGAGGGGACACTGAGGAGATGGGACAGACTGAGGAGAGGGGACACTGAGGAAAGGGCACACTGAGGAGAGCGGAAAGACTGAGGAGAGGGGACACTGAGGAGAGAGGACAAACTGAGCAGAGGGACACTGATGAGAGGGGACACTGAGAAGAGGACACACTGAGGAGATGGGACACTGAGGAGAGGGGATACATTGAGGAGAGTGGACACATTGAGGAGATGGGTCAGACTGAGAAGAAGTGACACAATGAGGAGAGGGGATACATTGAGGAGAGGGGACAGACCAAGTCGAGGGTACAGACTGAGGAAAGGGGAAAGACTGAGGATAGGGGACACGGAGAAGAGGGGACACTGAGTAGAAGTAGCAGACTGAGGACAGGGGACAGACTGAGGCGAGGGGACACTGAGGAGACAAGACACACCGAGGAGATGGTACACTGAGGAGAGGGGAAACTGAGGAGAGGGGACCGACTGAGGAGAGTTGACACTGAGGAAAGGGGACAGATAGAAAAGAGGGGACACTGATTAAAGAAGACACACTGAGGAGAGTGGACAAAGACGAGAGGGGACACTGAGGATAGGGGACACTGAGCAGAGGGGACACTGAGGAGAAGGGACAGACTGAGGAGAGTTGACACCGAGGAAAGTGGACAGACAGAGGAGTGGGGACACTGAGGAGAGGGGACAGACTGAGGAGAGGGGACATACTGAGGAGAGGGGACACAGAGGAGAGGGGAGACTGAGGGTAAGGGACAGACTGAGGAGAGCGGACACTGAGGAGAGGGGACAGTGAGGCGAGGGGATAGATAAAGGAGAGGGGACACTGAGGAGAGTGGACAGACTGAGGAGAGTTGACACTGAGGAATTGGGACAGATAGAGGAGAGGGGACACTGAGGAGAGAAAATACACTGAGGAGAAAGGACACAGAGGAGAGGGGACACTGAGGAGTGGGACAGACTGAGAAGAGGGGACACTGAGGAGAGGGGACAGACTGAGGAGAGGGGTGACTGAGGAGAGGGGAAACGGGGGAGAAGGGACAGACTGAGGAGAAGGGAAAGAATTAGGAGAGGTGACAGACTGAGAAGAGGGGACATTGGGGAGAGGGGACACTGAGGAGAGGGGACAGACAGAGGAGAGGGGACATAGAGGAGAGGGGAAAGAATGAGGAGAGGGGACACTGAGTAGAGGGGACACTGAGGAGATGGGACAGACTGAGGAGAGGGGACACTGAGGAAAGGGCACACTGAGGAGAGCGGACAGACTGAGGAGAGGGGACACTGAGGAGAGGGGACAAACTGAGGAGAGGGACACTGATGAGAGGGGACACTGAGAAGAGGACACACTGAGGAGATGGGACACTGAGGAGAGGGGATACATTGAGGAGAGTGGACACATTGAGGAGATGGGTCAGACTGAGAAGAAGTGACACAATGAGGAGAGGGGATACATTGAGGAGAGGGGACAGACCAAGTCGAGGGTAAAGACTGAGGAAAGGGGAAAGACTGAGGATAGGGGACACGGAGAAGAGGGGACACTGAGTAGAAGTAGCAGACTGAGGACAGGGGACAGACTGAGGCGAGGGGACACTGAGGAGACAAGACACACCGAGGAGATGGTACACTGAGGAGAGGGGAAACTGAGGAGAGGGGACCGACTGAGGAGAGTTGACACTGAGGAAAGGGGACAGATAGAAAAGAGGGGATACTGATTAAAGAAGACACACTGAGGAGAGTGGACAAAGACGAGAGGGGACACTGAGGATAGGGGACACTGAGTAGAGGGGACAGACTGAGGAGTGGGGATACTGAGGAGAGGGGAGAGACTGAGGAGAGGGGACACTGAGGAGAGGGGACAATGTGAAGAGGGGACTCTGGGGAGAGGGGACAGACTGAGGAGAGGGACACTGATGAGAGGGGACACTGAGGATAGGGGACACTGAAGAGAGGGGACAGACTGAGGAGAGGGGACACTAAGGAGAGGGGAAAGACTGAGGAGAGGGGACACTGAGGAGAGGGGACACTGAGGAGAGGGGAGAGACTGAGGAGAGAGGACAATTGATGGGAGGGGACACTGAGGAGAGGGAACCGACTGAGGAGAGGGGACACTGGGGAGAGGGGACAGACTGAGGAGAGGGGACACTGGGGAGAGGGGACAGACTGAGGAGAGTGGAAACAGAGGAGAGGGGAAGCAGAGGAGAGTGGAGAATGAGGAGAGGGGACAGACTGAGGAGTGGGGACACTGGGGAGAGGGGACAGACTGAGGAGAGGGGAAACAGAGGAGAGGGGAAGCAGAGGAGAGTGGAGAATGAGGAGAGGGGACAGACTGAGGAGAGGGGACACTGAGGAGAGGGGACAGATGGAGGAGAGATGAAAACTGAGGAGAGGGGACACTGAGGAAAAGGAACAGACTGAATAGAGTGGACACTGAGGAGAGGGGACAGACTGAGGAGAGGGGACACCGAAGAGAGGGGACACTAAGCAGAGGGGACACTGAGGAGAGGGGACAGACTGAGGAGAGTTGACACTGAGGAAAGTTGACAGACAGAGGAGTGGGGACACTGAGGAGAGGGGAGATACTGAGGAGATGGGACACTGAGGAGAGAAGACACACTGAGGAGAGGGGACACAGAGGAGAGGGGAGACTGAGGAGAGGGGACAGACTGAGGAGAGCAGACACTGAGGAGAGGGGACAGTGAGGCGAGGGGATAGATAAAGGAGAGGGGACACTGAGGAGAGTGGACAGACTGAGGAGAGTTGACACTGAGGAAATGGGACAGATAGAGGAGAGGGGACACTGAGGAGAGAAGATACACTGAGGAGAAAGGACACAGAGGAGAGGGGAGACTGAGGAGAGGGGACAGACTGAGGAGAGCAGACACTGAGGAGAGGGTACACTGAGAAGAGGACACACTGAGGAGATGGGACACTGAGGAGAGGGGACACATTGAGGAGAGGGGTCAGACTGAGAAGAAGGCACACAATGAGCAGAGGCGACAAACTGAGGAGAGGGAACAGACTGAGGAGAAGTGACACAATAAGGAGAGGGGATAAATTGAGGAGAGGGGACAGACAAAGTCGAGGGTACAGACTGAGGATAGAGGAAAGACTGAGGATAGGGGACATGGAGAAGAGGGGACACTGAGTAGATGGGACAATGAGTAGAGGGGACTCTAGGGAGAGGGGACAGACTGAGGAGAGGGACACTGATGAGAAAAGACTGAGGATAGGGGAAAGACTGAGGATAGGGGACACAGAGGAGAGGGGGCACTGAGTAGAAGGAGCAGACTGAGGACAGGGCACAGACTGATTTGAGGGGACACTGAGGAGACAAGACACACCGAGAAGATGGTACACTGAGGAGAGGGGAAACTGAGGAGAGGGGACCGACTGAGGAGAGTTGACACTGAGGAAAGTGGACAGATAGAGGAGAGGGGACACTGATTAAAGAAGACACAATGAGGAGAGAGGACAAAGAGGAGAGGGGACACTGAGGATAGGGGACACTGAGCAGAGGGGACAGACAGAGGAGAGGGGACACTGAGGAGAGGGGACAATGTGTAGAGGGGACTCTGGGGAGAGGGGACAGACTGAGGAGAGGGACACTGATGAGAGGGGACACTGAGGATAGGGGACACTGAAGAGAGGGGACAGACTGAGGAAAGGGGACACTAAGGAGAGGGGAAAGACTGAGGAGAGGGGACACTGAGGAGAGGGGACACTGAGGAGAGGGGAGAGACTGAGGATAGGGGAAAAAGAGGAGAGGGGAAGCAGAGGAGAGTGGAGAATGAGGAGAGGGGACAGACTGAGGAGAGGGGACACTGAGGAGAGGGGAAAGACAGAGGAGAGATGAAAACTGAGGAGAGGGGACACTGAGGAAAAGGAACAGACTGAATAGAGTGGACACTGAGGAGAGGGGACAGACTGAGGAGAGGGGACAGACTGAGGAGAGGGGACACCGAGGAGAGGGGACACTGTGCAGAGGGGACACTGAGGAGAGGGGAAAGACTGAGGAGAGTTGACACTGAGGAAAACGGACAGACAGAGCAGTGGGGACACTGAGGAGAGGGGACATACTGAGGAGATGGAACACTGAGGAGAGAAGACACACTGAGGAGAGGGGACACAGAGGAGAGGGGAGACTGAGGAGAGGGGACAGACTGAGGAGAGCAGACACTGAGGAGAGGGGACAATGAGGCGAGGGGATAGATAAAGGAGAGGGGACACTGAGGAGAGTTGACACCGAGGAAAGTGGACAGACAGAGGAGTGGGGACACTGAGGAGAGGGGACAGACTGAGGAGAGGGGACATACTGAGGAGAGGTGACACTGAGGAGAGAAGACACACTGAGGAGAGGGGACACAGAGGAGAGGGGAGACTGAGGAGATGGGTCAGACTGAGAAGAAGTGACACAATGAGGAGAGGGGATACATTGAGGAGAGGGGACAGACCAAGTCGAGGGTACAGACTGAGGAAAGGGGAAAGACTGAGGATAGGGGACACGGAGAAGAGGGGACACTGAGTAGAAGGAGCAGACAATGAGGACAGGGAACAGACTGAGGCGAGGGGACACTGAGGAGACAAGACACACCGAGGAGATGGTACACTGAGGAGAGGGGAAACTGAGGAGAGGTGACCGACTGAGGAGAGTTGACACTGAGGAAAGGGGACAGATAGAAAAGAGGGGACACTGATTAAAGAAGACACACTGAGGAGAGTGGACAAAGACGAGAGGGGACACTGAGGATAGGGGACACTGACTAGAGGGGACAGACTGAGGAGAGGTGATACTGAGGAGAGGGGACAGACTGAGGAGAGGGGACACTGAGGAGAGGGGACAATGTGTAGAGGGGACTCTGGGGAGAGGGGACAGACTGAGGAGAGGGACACTATTGAGAGGGGACACTGAGGATAGGGGACACTGAAGAGAGGGGACAGACTGAGGAGAGGGGAAACAGGGAGAAGGGACAGACTGAGGAGAGGGGACAGACTGAGGAGAGGGGACACTGAGAAGAGTGAACACTGAGCAGAGGGGACACTGAGGAGAAGGGACAGACTGAGGAGAGTTGACACAGAGGAAAGTGGACAGACAGAGGAGTGGGGACACTGAGGAGAGGGGACAGACTGAGGAGAGGGGACATACTGAGGAGAGGGGACACAGAGGAGAGGGGAGACTGAGGGGAAGGGACAGACTGAGGAGAGTGGACACTGAGGAGAGGGGACAGTGAGGCGAGGGGATAGATAAATGAGAGGGGACACTGAGGAGAGTGGACAGACTGAGGAGAGTTAACACTGAGGAAATGGGACAGATTGAGGAGAGGGGACACTGAGGAGAGAAGATACACTGAGGAGAAAGGACAATGAGGAGAGGGGACACTGAAGAGAGGGGACAGACTGAGAAGAGGGGACACTGAGGAGAGGGGACAGACTGAGGAGAGGGGTGACTGAGGAGAGGGGAAACGGGGGAGAAGGGACAGACTGAGGAGAAGGGAAAGAATTAGGAGAGGGGACAGACTGAGGAGAGTGGACATTGGGGAGAGGGGACACTGAGGAGAGGGGACAGACAGAGGAGAGGGGACATAGAGGAGAGGGGAAAGAATGAGGAGAGGGGACACTGAGTAGAGGGACACTGAGGAGATGGGACAGACTGAGGAGAGGGGACACTGAGGAAAGGGCACACTGAGGAGAGCGGACAGACTTAGGAGAGGGGACACTGAGGAGAGGGAACAAAGTGAGGAGAGGGACACTGATGAGAGGGGACACTGAGAAGAGGACACACTGAGGAGATGGGACACTGAGGAGAGGGAATACATTGAGGAGAGTGGACACATTGAGGAGATGGGTCAGACTGAAAAGAAGTGACACAATGAAGAGAGGGGATACATTGAGGAGAGGGGACAGACCAAGTCAAGGTTACAGACTGAGGAAAGGGGAAAGACTGAGGATAGGGGACACGGAGAAGAGGGGACAGTGAGTAGAAGGAGCAGACTGAGGACAGGGGACAGACTGAGGCGAGGGGACACTGAGGAGACAAGACACACCGAGGAGATGGTACACTGAGGAGAGGGGAAACTGAGGAGAGGGGACCGACCGAGGAGAGTTGACACTGAGTAAAAGGGGACAGATAGAAAAGAGGGGACACTGATTAAAGAAGACACACTGAGGAGAGTGGACAAAGACGAGAGGGGACACTGAGGATAGGAAACACTGAGTAGAGGGGACAGACTGAGGAGTGGGGATACTGAGGAGAGGGGACAGACTGAGGAGAGGGGACACTGAGGAGAGGGGACAATGTGTAGAGGGGACTCTGGGGAGAGGGGACAGACTGAGGAGAGGGACACTGATGAGAGGGGACACTGAGGATAGGGGACACTGAAGAGAGGGGACAGACTGAGGAGAGGGGACACTAAGGAGAGGGGAAAGACTGAGGAGAGGGGACACTGAGGAGAGGGGACACTGAGGAGAGGGGAGAGACTGAGGAGAGAGGACAATTGAGGGGAGGGGACACTGAGGAGAGGGAAGAGACTGAGGAGTGGGGACACTGGGGAGAGGGGACAGACTGAGGAGAGGGGAAACAGAGGAGAGGGGAAGCAGAGGAAAGTGGAGAATGAGGAGAGGGGACAGACTGAGGAGAGGGGACACTGAGGAGAGGGGACAGACGGAGGAGAGATGAAAACTGAGGAGAGGGGACACTGAGGAAAAGGAACAGACTGAATAGAGTGGACACTGAGGAGAGGGGACAGACTGAGGAGAGGGGACAGACTGAGGAGAGGGGACACCGAGGAGAGGGGACACTGAGCAGAGGGGTCACTGAGGAGAGGGGACAGACTGAGGAGAGTTGACACTGAGGAAAGCAGGCAGACAGAGGAGTGGGGACACTGAGGAGAGGGGTCACTGAGGAGAGGGGAGAGACTGAGGAGAGAGGACAATTGAGGGGAGGGGACAGACTGAGGAGAGGGGACAGACTGAGGAGAGGGGACACTGAGAAGAGGGAACACTGAGCAGAGGGGACACTGAGGAGAAGGGACAGACTGAGGAGAGTTGACACCGAGGAAAGTGGACAGACAGAGGAGTGGGGACACTGAGGAGAGGGGACAGAATGAGGAGAGGGGACATACTGAGGAGAGGGGACACAGATGAGAGGGGAGACTGAGGGGAAGGGACAGACTGAGGATAGCGGACACTGAGGAGAGGGGACAGTGAGGCGAGGGGATAGATAAAGGAGAGGGGACACTGAGGAGAGTGGACAGACTGAGGAGAGTTGACACTGAGGAATTGGGACAGATAGAGGAGAGGGGACACTGAGGAGAGAAGATACACTGAGGAGAAAGGACACAGAGGAGAGGGGACACTGAGGAGAGGGGATAGACTGAGAAGAGGGGACACTGAGGAGAGGGGGCAGACTGAGGAGAGGGGTGACTGAGGAGAGGGGAAACGGGGGAGAAGTGACAGACTGAGGAGAAGGGAAAGAATTAGGAGAGGGGACAGACTGAGGAGAGGGGACATTGGGGAGAGGGGACACTGAGGAGAGGGGACAGACAGAGGAGAGGGGACATAGAGGAGAGGGGAAAGAATGAGGAGAGGGGACACTGAGTAGAGGGGACACTGAGGAGATGGGACAGACTGAGGAGAGGGGACACTGAGGAAAGGGCACACTGAGGAGAGCGGACAGACTGAGGAGAGGGGACACTGAGGAGAGGGGACAAACTGAGGAGAAGGAAACTGACGAGAGGGGACACTGAGGATAGGGGACACTGAGCAGAGGGGACACTGAGGAGAAGGGACAGACTGAGGAGAGTTGACACCGAGGAAAGTGGACAGACAGAGGAGTGGGGACACTGAGGAGAGGGGACAGACTGAGGAGAGGGGACATACTGAGGAGAGGTGACACTGAGGAGAGAAGACACACTGAGGAGAGGGGACACAGAGGAGAGGGGAGACTGAGGAGATGGGTCAGACTGAGAAGAAGTGACACAATGAGGAGAGGGGATACATTGAGGAGAGGGGACAGACCAAGTCGAGGGTACAGACTGAGGAAAGGGGAAAGACTGAGGATAGGGGACACGGAGAAGAGGGGACACTGAGTAGAAGGAGCAGACTGAGGACAGGGGACAGACTGAGGCGAGGGGACACTGAGGAGACAAGACACACCGAGGAGATGGTACACTGAGGAGAGGGGAAACTGAGGAGAGGGGACCGACTGAGGAGAGTTGACACTGAGGAAAGGAACAGATAGAAAAGAGGGGACACTGATTAAAGTAGACACACTGAGGAGAGTGGACAAAGACGAGAGGGGACACTGAGGATAGGGGACACTGAGTAGAGGGGACAGACTGAGGAGTGGGAATACTGAGGAGAGGGGACAGACTGAGGAGAGGGGACACTGAGGAGAGGGGACAATGTGTAGAGGGGACTCTGCGGAGAGGGGACAGACTGAGGAGAGGGAAACTGATGAGAGGGGACACTGAGAAGAGGACACACTGAGGAGATGGGACACTGAGGAGAGGGAACACATTGAGGAGAGTGGACACATTGAGGAGAGGGGTCAGACTGAGAAGAAGGGACACATTGAGGAGAGGGGACAGACTGAGGAGAAGTGACTCAATGAGGAGAGGGGATACATTGAGGAGAGGGGACAGACCAAGGGGAGGGTACAGACTGAGGAGAGGGTAAAGACTGAGGATAGGGGACATGGAGAAGAGGGGACACTGAGTAGAAGGAGCAGACTGAAGACAGGGGCAGACTGAGGAGAGGGGACACTGAGGAGACAAGACACACAGAGGAGAGGGTACACTGAGGAGAGGGGACAGACTGAGGAGAGGAGACAGACTGAGGAGAGGGGAAACTGAGAAGAGGGAAGACCTCTCCTCCAAGGAGGACACATCAGGAACAAGTGTTCAGTAGTTACAGCTCAAGGGAGTATGCAAAAGCATAGCAATCCCCAGTATGATATAGCGATCCCCTCCAATAACGAGACAAGGCTATGTTTTGAAGGGTCAAGTAGAACTATTCTTTAATGACAGGGGATCTCCTTTTATGCAATGGTGCCCTCTGAAGGGCTACACCCACATAATTATCACAGCCAATTAGATACATGGTTCAACCCCCACGTCTCCTCCCCTCAGATAACAGGTAACACAATTAAAACAGACACAATTTTAACCACATTCTGGATGTACCCCAAAAACAGGGGGTACACCTTTAAGTCCAGCACCGTTCAATAGCTCTCACCCAGGGGAACAACATATTAAAAAAATGGCATGAATCAGACCAGGGGTTCAAAAGTTAGTAAAAGTATGTTTTTCACATAACACACAGACATGTCACATATCCCCCACACAATACACATATAGGACAATAGGTGTGGTCACCCCTCCCTGAGGCAACTTGATATAATCAGACAATGATTAAATCAGCCTTCTTTGTTCTTATCTGAGAATGAAAACAGTTTATACAATTGACTTTTCTTATCTGTAACAGGATTATCTATTAGCCTAGTAGCTTTGATATTCTGAGCCAATATATTCTGTAGAACATAAAACAACATATCTACAGTACAGCAATGTGATTATATTTTACCCAAGAATTAAATAATCATAAAACAGGGTAAAACAGTGATGGGTTCCGTTACAGCTGGGGTCTGAGCGCATAAAACTACCGAATAGCGCTCAGATCCTCTTCACACAGTTCAATTGCCATGTAGCTAAAGTCTTTCCCATAGTCTTTCATTATATGAATGGGCTCCATGGCATAGCTTTCTGTGGTATCATGGTTCACACAGGGCAAATACCGAATGACCCCCCTGTATGTAAAGGGCCAGAATGAGTGACATACACTCTGGTATGGCTGAATACTGTGTTTGAAGGGCAATATGTACCAGGGCCATAGTCGCAGGGCAGGAGGCTGGCAAACAGTCCTCTACAAGACAAAGTGGCGAAGGGCACTTCGTCACACATCTCCCCTTTGGGGGGAAGTCTAACCAGGCACCTGACCTTCTGCCGGACAGTGCCTCCGTTAGACGATCCACCAACCCACAATAAACCAGTGCTAGAGGAGCCCCCCCACAACAACAAAGTGCAAGAGCAGCCCACCCACAACAAACAGTTACGGCACCTGGATATTTCGCTGTGGTGATGGGGCATCACGCTGAGGGGACTTGAGGGGCAGAGGCCAGCGGCACTCTGCGCTGATGCCAGCTCTTCTGCTGGTATAACCTGCAGGACATCCTGCTCTGTACAAGGGAAAAAGGGAGGGCAGAGGCCGACTGCACTCTGCCCTGCTGTCAGCTCTTCTGCTGGGGTATTTGAGACATATTCCGGCTCAGTAGCCAGGGAAACGTGGGAGTCAGTGGGGGTTAACATTTCCTCTGTTAACCCTGGGGCCACATTAGAAGTTAGCTAGGGAGGGGAATTTGTACTTACCCCCTCCTCCGGTTGTCCCAGTGAGGGTAGTTGGGGATCTGTACAGGCTGTGGGCGCAGAGACCACGGTCCCATCTGCGACGTCTGGGAGATTGGTGTCTCCCTTGGTTAGGGTAAACTGTCTCGGGGGGGGGAAGGACGACACCTTCTGCCCCCTGGGGTTCACACTGCCGCTGGGGGGGAAGGACTACACCTTCTGCCCCCTGGTGTTCACACAGCCGCTGGGAGGGAAGGACGATACCTTCTGCCCCCTAGGGTTCATACTGCCGCTGGAGGGGAAGGACGATACCTTCTACCCCCTGGGGTTCACACTGCCGCTGGGGGGGAAGGACGACACCTCTTGCCCCCTGGGGTTCACACTGCCGCTGGGGAGGAAGGATGACACCTTCTGCCCCCTGTAGGGCCGGTAGAGAGACCTCGGTCCCATCTCTACCTGCCATCTGGAGGTCATCCCAGGACCAGTCAATAAAGTGTGGTTCTGCTTGTCGAGTAGGTTGGGGCTGCACGAAGCTGAGCAGGTGTTGGTAGTCCTGCTCCAGCTCCCACTCTCTCGTTACCAGGTGGGTCATGTCTTTGCTCACCTCGCCTTCGTCATCCCAGACATACATGCCCATCCGGTAGTCGTAGATGTCCCAAAACCTAGACTCCTCCATGCTGCCAAGATCAATGTCGTCCTCCAAGGCATCCCATAATAAACCCGGGCCATCATAATCATCTCCCTCTGGTAAGTCGTGTTCAGCCGTCCAGGGGGTAAGTCGAACGGTATGCCACCAGAGGGCCTGGTATGCGTTGTCTAGCCAGATCTCTCGCCGTACCAGGGTCTCTAGTCTTGTCACCCACTCATCCAGGGGCTGCTCTCCCAATAGATACATCCGCATCGCCACACGCTTCTGTAGGCGCTGCTCATCACTGGGGAGACTCTCACCTCGCCGCCATTGGGCATCTTCCAGGGCATCATACCAGAGTTCCTTTCTGTCTGCATCCCTGTAGTCCACGGCCTCCTCCTCATCCTCATCATGGAACGCTGTCCGAAAACTAGCCGGTTCCATCCTGCTGTAGCCAGGGGCGCTGTACGGATACTAGCGTTGACCTCAATTTGTAACTCCAAACGTTACCGGTGTCTCTGTTCTGCTTTTCCTCTTACTAGGACGCCATCCCACCACTGCCAGCCAATGTAACGGATCTACTGGCACCCCGACCGGGTACCTCCATTGATGGACGCGTCCTAGCTTGCGTCGAGGCCTACAAGCACCGCACCGGACACCTCAACCACCACAGACTCCACAACCGCCGTAGTTTAGCTGGAGCCGCGCCATCTTCCTTCCACCCTGTATGAATCTCCAGCATCCAGGACCGTGTGGGGAAGACCTCTCCTCCAAGGAGGACATCAGAAACAAGTGTTCAGTAGTTACAGCTCAAGGGAGTATGCAAAAGCATAGCAATCCCCAGTATGATATAGCGATCCCCTCCAATAACGAGACAAGGCTACTTTTTGAAGGGTCAAGTAGAACTATTCTTTAATGACAGGGGATCTCCTTTTATGCAATGGTGCCCTCTGAAGGGCTACACCCACATAATTATCACAGCCAATTAGATACATGGTTCAACCCCCACGTCTCCTCCCCTCAGATAACAGGTAACACAATTAAAACAGACACAACTTTAACCACATTCTGGATGTACCCCAAAAACGATGGGTACACCTTTAAGTCCAGCACCGTTCAATAGCTCTCACCCAGGGGAACAACATATTAAAAAAATGGCATGAATCAGACCAGGGGTTCAAAAGTTAGTAAAAGTATGTTTTTCACATAACACACAGACATGTCACATATCCCCCACACAATACACATATAGGACAATAGGTGTGGTCACCCCACCCTGAGGCAACTTGATATAATCAGACAATGATTAAATCAGCCTTCTTTGTTCTTATCTGAGAATGAAAACAGTTTATACAATCAACTTTTCTTATCTGTAACAGGATTATCTATTAGCCTAGTAGCTTTGATATTCTGAGCTAATATATTCTGTAGAACATAAAACAACATATCTACAGTACAGCAATGTGATCATATTTTAACCAAGAATTAAATAATCATAAAACAGGGTAAAACAGTGATGGGTTCCGTTACAGCTGGGGTCTGAGCGCATAAAACTACCGAATAGCGCTCAGATCCTCTTCACACAGTTCAATTGCCATGTAGCTAAAATCTTTCCCATAGTCTTTCATTATATGAATGGGCTCCATGGCATAGCTTTCTGTGGTATCATGGTTCACACAGGGCAAGTACCGAATGACCCCCCTGTATGTAAAGGGCCAGAATGAGTGACATACACTCTGGTATGGCCGAATATTGTGTTTGAAGGGCAATATGTACCAGGGCCATAGTCGCAGGGCAGGAGGCTGGCAAACAGTCCTCTCCAAGACAAAGTGGCGAAGGGCACTTCGTCACAGGGACATACTGAGTAGAGGGGACACTGAGGAGAGAAGACACAGTGAGGAGAGGGGACACAGAGGAGAGGGGAGACTGAGGAGAAGGGACAGACTGAGGAGAACGGACACTGAGGAGAGGGGACAGTGAGGCGAGGGGATAGATAAAGGAGAGGGGACACTGAGGAGAGCGGACACTGAGGAGAGTGGACAGACTGAGGAGAGTTGACACTGAGGAAATGGGACAGATAAAGGAGAGGGGACACTGAGGAGAGAAGATACACTGAGGAGAGGGGACACAGAGGAGAGGGGACACTGAGGAGAGGGTCAGACTGAGAAGAGGGGACACTGAGGAGAGGGGCAGACTGAGGAGAGGGGTGACTGAGGAGAGGGGACACGGGGTAGAAGGGACAGACTGAGGAGAAGGGAAAGAAATAGGAGAGGGGACAGACTGAGGAGAGGGGACATTGGGCAGAGGGGACAGACTGAGGAGAGGGGTGACTGAGGAGAGGGGAAATGGGGGAGAAGGGGCAGACTGAGTAGAAGGGAAAGAATTAGGAGAGGGGACAGACTGAGGAGAGGGGACATTGGGGAGAGGGGACACTGAGGAGAGGTGACAGCCAGAGGAGAGGGGACATAGAGGAGAGGGGAAAAAATGAGGAGAGATGACACTGAGTAGAGGGGACACTGAGGAGAGGGGACAGACAGGAGAGGGGACACTGAGGAAATAGCAAACTCAGGAGAGCGGAAAGACTGAGGAGAGGGGACACTGAGGAGAGGGGAAAAACTGAGGAGAGGGAAACTGATGAGAGGGGACACTGAGAAGAGGACACACTGAGGAGATGGGACACTGAGAAGAGGGAACACATTGAGGAGAGTGGACACATTGAGGAGAGGGGTCAGACTGAGAAGAAGGGACACATTGAGGAGAGGGGACAGACTGAGGAGAGGGGACAGACTTAGGAGAAGTGACACAATAAGTAGAGGGGATACATTGAGGAGAGGGGACAGACCAAGGGGAGGGTACAGACTGAGGAGAGGGGAAAGACTGAGGATAGGGGACATGGAGAAGAGGGGACACTGAGTAGAAGGAGCAGACTGAAGACAGGGGACAGACTGAGGAGAGGGGACACTGAGGAGACAAGACACACCGAGGAGAGGGTACACAGAGGAGAGGGGACAGACTGAGGAGAGGAGACAGACTGAGGAGAGGGGACACTGAGAAGAGGGAACACTAAGCAGAGGGGACACTGAGGAGAGGGGACAGACTGAGGAGAGTTGACACAGAGGAAAGCGGACAGACAGAGGAGTGGGGACACTGAGGAGAGGGGACAGACTGATAAGAGGGGACATACTGAGGAGAGGGGACACTGAGGAGAGAAGGCACAGTGAGGAGAGGGGACACAGAGGAGAGTTGATACTGAGGAAATGGGACAGATAGAGGAGAGGGGACACTGAGGAGAGAAGATACACTGAGGAGAGGGGACACAGAGGAGAGGGGACACTGAGGAGAGGGGACAGACTGAGAAGAGGAGACACTGAGGAGAGGGGACAGACTGAGGAGACGTGTGACTGAGGAGAGGGTACACAGGGGAGAATGGACAGACTGAGGAGAAGTGAAAGAATTAGGAGAGGGGACAGACTGAGGAGAGGGGACATTGGGGAGAGGGGACACTGGTGAGAGGGGACAGACAGAGGAGAGGGGACATAGAGGATAGGGGAAAGAATGAGGAGAGGGGGCACTGAGGAGAGGGGACACTAAGGAGAGGCAAAAGACTGAGGAGAGGGGACACTGAGGAGAGGGGACACTTAGGAGAGGGGACACTGAGGAGAGGGGAGAGACTGAGGAGAGAGGACAATTGAGGAGAGGGGACACTGTGGAGAGGGGAAAAACTGAGGAGAGGGGAAGCAGAGTAGAGGGGAAGCAGATGAGAGGGGAGAATGAGGAGAGGGGAGAGACTGAGGAGAGGGGACACTGAGGAGAGGGGATAGACTGAGGAGAGATGAAAACTGAAAAGAGGGGACTCTGAGGAAAGGGAACAGACTGAATAGAGTGGACACTGAGGAGAGGGGACAGATGGAGGAGAGGGGACAGACTGAGTAGAGGGGACACTGAGGGTAGGGGACACTGAGCAGAGGGGACACTGTGGAGAGGGGAGAAACTGAGGAGAGTTGACACCGAGGAAAGAGGACAGACAGAGGAGTGGGGACACTGAGAAGAGGGGACAGACTGAGAAGAGGGGACATACTGAGGAGAGGGGACACTGAAGAGAGAAGACACACTGAGGAGAGGGGACACAGGAGAGGGGAGACTGAGGAGAGGGGACAGACTGAGGAGAGCGGACACTGAGGAGAGGGGACAGTGAGGCGAGGGGATAGATAAAGGAGAGGGGACACTGAGGAGAGGGGACACTGAGGACAGTGGACAGACTGAGGAGAGTTGACACTGAGGAAATTGGACAGATAGAGGAAAGGGGACACTGAGGAGAGAAGATATACTGAGGATAGGTGACACAGAGGAGAGGGGACACTGAGGAGAGGTGACAGACTGAGAAGAGGGGACACTGAGGAGAGGGGACAGACTGAAGAGAGGGGTGACTGAGGAGAGGGGACACTGAGGAAAGGGCACACTGAGGAGAGCGGACAGACTGAGGAGAGGGGACACTGAGGAGAGGGGACAAACTGAGGAGAGGGACTCTGATGAGAGGAGACACTGAGAAGAGGACACACTGAGGAAATGGGACACTGAGGAGAGGGGACACATTGAGGAGAGTGGACACATTGAGGAGAGGGGTCAGACTGAGAAGAAGGGACACATTGAGGAGAGGGGACATACTGAGGAGAGGGGACAGACTGAGGAGAAGTGACACAATGAGGAGAGGGGATACATTGAGGAGAGGGGACAGACCAAGGGGAGGGTACATACTGAGGAGAGGGGAAAGACTGAGGATAGGGAACATGGAGAAGAGGGGACACTGAGTAGAGGGAGCAGACTGAGGACAGGGGACAGACTGAGGAGAGGGGACACTGAGGAGACAAGACACACCGAGGAGAGGGTACACTGAGGAGAGGGGAAACTGAGGAGAGGGGACCGACTGTGGAGAGTTGACACTGAGGAAAGGGGACAGATAGAGGAGAGGGGACACTGATTAAAGAAGACACACTGAGGAGAGGGGACAAAGAGGATAGGGGACACTGAGGATAGGGGACACTGAGCAGAGGGGAAAGACTGAGGAGAGGGGACACTGAGGAGAGGTGACAGACTGAGGAGAGGGGACACTGAGGAGAGGGGACAATGAGTAGAGGGGACTCTGGGGAGAGGGGACAGACTGAGGAGTTGGACACTGAAGAGAGGGGACAGACTGAGGAGAGAGGACACTAAGGAGAGGGGAAAGACTGAGGAGAGGGTACACTGAGGAGAGGGGACACTGAGGAGAGGGGAGAGACTGAGGAGAGAGGACAATTGAGGGGAGGGGACACTGAGGAGAGGGAACCGACTGAGGAGAGGGGACACTGGGGAGAGGGGACAGACTGAGGAGAGGGGACACTGAGGAGAAGGGACAGACAGAGGAGAGATGAAAACTGAGGAGAGGGGACACTGAGGAGAAGGAACAGACTGAATAGAGTGGACACTGAGGAGAGGGGACAGACTGAGGAGAGGGGACAGACTGAGGAGAGGGGACACCGAGGAGAGGGGACACTGAGCAGAGGGGACACTGAGGAGAGGGGACAGACTGAGGAGAGTTGACACAGAGAAAAGCGGACAGACAGAGGAGTGGGGACACTGAGGAGAGTCGACAGACTGAGGAGATGGGACACTGAGGAGAGAAGACACACTGAGGAGAGGGGACACAGATGAGAGGGGACAGACTGAGGAGAGGTGACACTGAGGAGAGGGGACACTGAGCAGAGGGGACACTGAAGAGAGTGGACAAACTGTGGAGTTGGACACTGAAGAGAGGGAACAGACTGATTAGAGGGGACACTGAGGAGAGGGGAGAGACTGAGGAGAGAGGACAATTGAGGGGAGGGGACACTGAGGAGAGGGAACCGACTGAGGAGAGGGGACACTGGGGAGAGGGGACAGACTGAGGAGAGGGGAAACAAAGGAGAGGGGAAGAAGAGGAGAGTGGAGAATGAGGAGAGGGGACAGACTGAGGAGAGAGGACACTGAGGAGAGGGGACAGACAGAGGAGAGATGAAAACTGAGGAGAGGGGACACTGAGGAGAAGGAACAGACTGAATAGAGTGGACACTGAGGAGAGGGGACAGACTGAGGAGAGGGGACACCCAGGAGAGGGGACACTGAGCAGAGGGGACACTGAGGAGAGGGGACAGACTGAGGAGAGTTGACACCGAGAAAAGCGGACAGACAGAGGAGTGGGGACACTGAGGAGAGGGGACAGACTGAGGAGATGGGACACTGAAGAGATAAGAGAGAAGACACACTGAGGAGAGGGGACAAAGATGAGAGGGAACAGACTGAGAAGAGGTGACACTGAGGAGAGAAGACACTGAGCAGAGGGGACACTGAAGAGAGGGGACAAACTGAGGAGAGTTGACACAGAGGAAAGAGGACAGACAGAGGATTGGGAACACTGAGGAGAGGGGACAGACTGAGGAGAGGGGACATACTGAGTAGAGGGGACACTAAGGAGAGAAGACACACTGAGGAGAGGGGACACTGAGGAGAGGGGAGACTAAGTAGAAGGGACAGACTGAGGAGAGCGGACACTGAGGAGAGGGGACAGTGAGGCGAGGGGATAGATAAAGGAGAGGCGGACACTGAGGAGAGGGGACACTGAGGATAGTGGACAGACTGAGGAGAGTTGACACTGAGGAAATGGGACAGATAGAGGAGAAGGGACACTGAGGAGAGGGGACAGACTGAGAAGAGGGGACACTGAGGAGAGGGGACAGACTGAAGAGAGGGGTGACTGAGGAGAGGGGACACGGGGGAGAAGGGACAGACTGAGGAGAAGGGAAAGAATGAGGAGAGGGGACAGACTGAGGAGAGGGGTCATTGGGGAGAGGGGACACTGAGGAGAGGGGACAGACAGAGGAGAGGGGACATAGAGGAGAGGGGAAAGAATGAGGAGAGGGGACACTGAGTAGAGGGGACACTGAGAACAGGGGACAGACTGAGGTGAGGGGACACTGAGGAAAGGGCACACTCAGGAGAGCGGACAGACTGAGGAGAGGGGACACTGAGGAGAGGGGACACACTGAGGAGAGGGAAACTGATGAGAGGGGACACTGAGAAGAGGACACACTGAGGAGATGGGACACTGAGGAGAGGGGACACATTGAGGAGAGTGGACACATTGAGGAGAGGGGTCAGACTGAGAAGAAGGGACACATTGAGGAGAGGGGACAGACTGAGGAGAGGGGACAGACTGAGGAGAAGTGACACAATGAGGAGAGGGGATACATTGAGGAGAGGGGACAGACCAAGGGGAGGGTACAGACTTAGTAGAGGGGAAAGACTGAGGATAGGGGACATGGAAAAGAGGGGACACTGAGTAGAAGGAGCAGACTGAGGACAGGGGACAGACTGAGGAGAGGGGACACTGAGGAGACAAGACACACCGGGGAGAGGGTACACTGAGGAGAGGGGACAGACTGAGGAGAGAGGACAGACTAAGGAGAGTTGACACTGAGGAAAGGGGACAGATAGAGGAGAAGGGACACTGATTAAAGAAGACTTACTGAGGAGAGGGGACAAAGAGGAGAGGGGACACTGAGGATAGGGGACACTGAGCAGAGGGGAAAGACTGAGGAGAGGGGACACTGAGCAGAGGGGACAGACTGAGGAGAAGGGACACTGAGGAGAGGGGATAATGAGTAGAGGGGACTCTGGGGAGAGGGGAAAGATGGAGGAGAGGGACTCTGATGAGAGGGGACACTGACTGTAACGGAGCCCATCACTGTTTTACCCTGTTTTATGTTTATTTAATTATTATGGTTAAAATATGATCCTACTATATATATATTGGTTGATGTTCTACAGAATATATTGGCTCAGAATATTGGCCAGACTTTTGCAGACCTAGGCTAATAGATAATCCTGTTACAGAGATTCAAGAGATAAGAAAGTTGTAAAGGATCCTTGCATTTTCCAAAGTGTTTTCATTCTCTGATAAGAATGATCCAATTAATGTCTGATTGTATCCAAGTTGCCAGGGAGGTGTGACTCACCTATTGTCCTATATGTGTATTGTATGGGGGATATGTGCAATGTCTGTGTGTTATGTGTAAAAACATACTTTTACTAACTTTTGAACCCCTGGTCTGATTCATGCCATTTTTGTATATGTTGTTCGCCTGGGTGAGAGATATTGAATGGTGCGGGACTTAAAGGTGTACCCCCTGTATTTGGGGTACATCCAGAATGTGGTTAAAATTGTGTCTGTTTTAATTGTGTTACCTGTTATCTGAGGGGAGGAGACGTGGGGGTTGAACCATGCAGATAATTGGCTGTTGTGATAATTATGTGGGTGTAGCCCTTCAGAGGGCAACATTGCATAAAAGGAGATTCCCTGTCATTAAAAGATAGTTCTACTTGACCCTTCAAAACGTAGCATTGTCTCGTTCTTTGGGGGGGATTTATGGTACAGTTACTCTGCCACATTTTACAGCACTCCTGGATTATACAATGGGATATCGTGGAGGCGAATAAGCATTTCATTACTGCACAGCACCTTGCTTAAGAAAAGGACGTCTCCAACGGCTGGTACCCTCTCACTACCGGGGTAGCCGTTACATTGGATGGCAGCGGTGGGATGGTCCTTTTCATCCCCAACGCAAGTGCTGAATGGAATCCCAGTACGCTAAACTGAAAAGATCCACACTAAAGGATCTTTTGGAAACCAGAGGAAGGAGTGCCAGCAACCGACCACGGAGAGAGCTGATAGCTGACTTACTGGAGCTGGACGAGATGGATCGATCCATGGAGGTCGTGGACCAACCTTCCCCTGCCAGCGAGGAGGAGGAATTTACAAACCTGGTTCAGCGGAGATTATCCATGTACCCAGCAACATCCGTGGAGCTAATAGATCAGCTGTTCCGGGAAGCGAGAACGGAGATACAAAATAGGAGGGGGCACGAACTTGAACTGGCAAGAGCTAGACAACCCCTGGCACATACAGTTCATACTCCCCCACCCGCTGCTACAGTAAAGAAAATACCGTTCACTGCCTTCAAAGCGTTTGTGGAAAGTGAGGAAGAAATTGATGGATATTTGGCTGACTTCGAGAGGCAGTGCTCACTACACCAAATACCACCAGACCAATGGGTCACTATTTTGGCTGGAAAGCTATCAGGAAAAGCAAATGAGGCTTTTCGGGCGCTTACTGAGGAAGATATTGCGCAGTATCGCCGGGTAAAGGCTGCACTGCTCACCAGATATGCCGTCACCCCGGAAACATATCGCCGTCGCTTCAGGGAGTCTAAAAAGAAGGATGCAGAGTCCCACATGGAATGGGCCAGCAATATACAAAGGGTGGCATCACATTGGGTGCGAGGGTGCAATGCCAACACAGGAGAGGAAGTACTACAGCTATTCCTGATGGAACATTTCTTCCAAGATCTGGCGGCAGACATACAGGATTGGGTGAGAGATCGTCGCCCTGCTAACTTAACCGAGGCAGCACGGCTAGCGGACGAATACGCAGAGTCCAGAAAGGTGAGCCAAGGGTCCACACGACCAACGTCTAGAGCAGAGCCACGCACCTCAATGCCCGCTGCACGCACAGAATTTCGGGCCCCAGTACCCCCAGGACCGCCACGGCCTCAGGGGTCTAACCACCAACCCCGGGATTCTTACAAAATGACGTGCCATCGCTGCAGCAACACAGGGCATATTGCCCGTTATTGCTCTTTGAGATCAGCCAATAACAAAGGGAGGCGCACAACACCCCACACAGAGACCCCGCCATCACGTCCCTCTGCTGCTCACTGCCTGAAAATCAAAGGGAGCCCTGAGGAGTGTTTGGGAATCTTGTATGAGGCCAACCCCGTACAGGCTGCCTCCCCGGATAACCGCCAGCATCACCGCCAAGAGGTGCGTGTGAATGGACAGATAGCACAAGGCTTAAGAGACACTGGCGCTACCATCACTTTGGTGCAGAAACATCTCGTGAAACCAGAACATGTATCTAATCGTACCGTTGCTGTTCGTGTCGCAGGGGGGGCTGTTTTTCGCTTACCCACCGCCCGGGTACACTTGGATTGGGGAGTCGGGTCGGGAAAGACCACAGTAGGCATCATGGACAATTTACCTGCTGAGGTCGTGCTGGGCAACGACATTGGCCCTCTAGCCTCAGCCTTTTTACCCACGACTGCTGCTACTTGTCCCGTGACCACCCGCTCACAGACCCGTACCGAGGACGTTCCTACAACAGGTCGGGAGACCCAGGTAAGCCACAAGCAGACACTTAGCACTACCGCCACAGAGAGACCCATAGCGTGGGACACCCCCGAAGAGCTTGTGAGGGAAACTAGACAGGACCCCAGCCTCCAAAAGTACAGAGCATTAGCCGACGATAGAGGGGATGAGCGGGAACGTTTTATATGGAAAGAGGTTTCTATGGGACAGAGATTGTGGCCCACCTTTTGGACACTGGGATCCTGGACTGTTGGGATGGTATCCTGGATTTTTTTGGGTGGGTGTACAGGGGGGAAACAGTGGGCCCTGTACAATAGGGGCCCGACCACGAGCTGGGGGAGGAATGTACTCTGCAACTTGGGACGGTTTTGCTAAAGGACTTCAGTTCATTTGGAAGGCTGATGCTTTTCTGCTTCATTATTTAATTGTCTGAAACCAGTTTGTAAAATGTATTTTCCCTCTCCTTGAAATGTTTATTGCTGTGAATGCTGTATAAAGTGTGCGTTTGTTTTGTTCTTGAAATGTGAGGAAATGTGAATTGCAGTAATGCTGATGGGTTGTCAAACTGTAGAAGTGACCAACAAATTGTTTTGTCCGGACATCCCCAGGCCGATCCGTTGGGATCAGACCGTGTATGCCGGCTTATGGTCACGGGGGAGGTGTGTAACGGAGCCCATCACTGTTTTACCCTGTTTTATGTTTATTTAATTATTATGGTTAAAATATGATCCTACTATATATATATTGGTTGATGTTCTACAGAATATATTGGCTCAGAATATTGGCCAGACTTTTGCAGACCTAGGCTAATAGATAATCCTGTTACAGAGATTCAAGAGATAAGAAAGTTGTAAAGGATCCTTGCATTTTCCAAAGTGTTTTCATTCTCTGATAAGAATGATCCAATTAATGTCTGATTGTATCCAAGTTGCCAGGGAGGTGTGACTCACCTATTGTCCTATATGTGTATTGTATGGGGGATATGTGCAATGTCTGTGTGTTATGTGTAAAAACATACTTTTACTAACTTTTGAACCCCTGGTCTGATTCATGCCATTTTTGTATATGTTGTTCGCCTGGGTGAGAGATATTGAATGGTGCGGGACTTAAAGGTGTACCCCCTGTATTTGGGGTACATCCAGAATGTGGTTAAAATTGTGTCTGTTTTAATTGTGTTACCTGTTATCTGAGGGGAGGAGACGTGGGGGTTGAACCATGCAGATAATTGGCTGTTGTGATAATTATGTGGGTGTAGCCCTTCAGAGGGCAACATTGCATAAAAGGAGATTCCCTGTCATTAAAAGATAGTTCTACTTGACCCTTCAAAACGTAGCATTGTCTCGTTCTTTGGGGGGGATTTATGGTACAGTTACTCTGCCACATTTTACAGCACTCCTGGATTATACAATGGGATATCGTGGAGGCGAATAAGCATTTCATTACTGCACAGCACCTTGCTTAAGAAAAGGACGTCTCCAACGGCTGGTACCCTCTCACTACCGGGGTAGCCGTTACACTGATGATAGGGGACTCTGAAGAGAGGGTACAGACTGAGGAGAGGGGACACTAAGGAGAGGGGAAAGACTGAGGAGAGGAGACACTGAGGACAGGGGACACTGAGGAGAGGGGAGAGACTGAGGAGAGATGACAATTGAGGGGAGGTGACACTGAGGAGAGGGAACCGACTGAGGAGAGGGGACACTGGGGAGAGGGGACAGACTGAGGAGAGGGGAAACAGAGGAGAGGGGAAGCAGAGGAGAGTGGAGAATGAGGAGAGGGGACAGACTGAGGAGAGGGGACACTGAGGAGAGGGGACAGATGGAGGAGACATGAAAACTGAGGCGAGGGGACACTGAGGAAAAGGAACAGACTGAATAGAGTGGACACTGAGGAGAGGGGACAGACTGAGGAGAGGGGACAGACTGAGGAGAGGGGACACTGAGGATAGGGGACACTGAGCAGAAGGGACACTGAGGAGAGGGGACAGACTGAGGAGAGTTGACACAGAGGAAAGCGGACAGACAGAGGAGTGGGGACACTGAGGAGAGGGGACAGACTGAGGAGAAGGGACATACTGAGGAGATGGGACACTGAGGAGAGAAGACACACTGAGGAGAGGGGACACAGAGGAGAGGGGAGACTGAGGAGAGGGGACAGACTGAGGAGAGCGGACACTGAGGAGAGGGGACAGTGAGGCTAGGGGATAGATAAAGGAGAGGGGACACTGAGGAGAGTGGACAGACTGAGGAGAGTTGACACTGAGGAAATGGGACAGATAGAGGAGAGGGGACAAACTGAGGAGAGGGACACTGATGAGAGGGGACACTGAGAAGAGGACACACTGAGGAGATGGGACACTGAGTGTTAAGGTACAAAGACCTATATGTCCCAGCATTTGGGTAGTGTGCGTTGCACAGCCTGGATAGTAAGTCTCACGATCTTTACTACCAGCATGTCCTTTGGTCAATAATACATCTTTACTCAAGTTGTGATGAAAATTAAGAACAGTTTATTGAATTGGTTCAGCTTATTTAAAACCTTGCACAACACATTATAGGGAGTGGCTACCTTTAGCCAAACCCCCATCCCCCCTGGGCCAATGGAGTAACTCTTACAATCAGTTAATTACCTTTGTCTAATCAGACGGGGCTATTCTGTGGGATTTTTTTTTGTTTCCGCCCCCGGGGCCGCCTTTAGGGGCGTCAACCTAATTCATTCTTGCCCAGGTAGGAGAAGGAAGAACATGTATCTCTCTCTCTCTCTGCCCCTGGTTCTGGGGCAGAGAAACCCTGTAGAAAGGCCATATAGTTGGTGCCTGTATGTCTGCCCTTCTGCAGTGCATGTTAGATAACCTTTGCCCTCCAACCATCTGGCACCAGTCACTACACGCTCATAGATGGGGCTGGTACTAATCTGTAACACATTTTCATATTTGTCCCCATAACTCACCGGTCATGCCACTCACATACCACTCACCCATCACAGTCTATCACCTGATTCTCATTAAAATGAGTATAAACATCATGCATGGGGGGACATTGTAAGGGATTTATCCATGGCTAGGGGTACATACACCTTTAATATTTATACTATGCAGATGGATCTTTCACACGGCTCCCTCCATGTGGGACACTCCGGCAGACCCGGATTGACCCTTTGACGGGTCAACTTGGGGATGACCGGACTAGGAGGTGGTAGGGATGTCCGTTTGCCGGGACAATCCATCAGCATTCCCGTCCTGCTTACCGGGTCGGTAGCTGATGGTGAAGTTATAAGGTTGTAGGGCTAAACTCTAACGCAGCAGCCTACCATTGTACGGACATTGTAAGGGATTTATCCATGGCTAGGGGTACATACACGTTTAATATTTATACTATGCAGATGGATCTTTCACACTGAGGAGAGGGGACACATTGAGGGGAGTGGACACATTGAGGAGAGGGGTCAGACTGAGAAGAAGAGACACATTGAGCAGAGGGGACAAACTGAGGAGAGGGGACAGACAGAGGAGAAGTGACACAATGAGGAGAGGGGATACATTGAGGAGAGGGGACAGACCAAGGGGAGGGTACAGACTGAGGAGAGAGGAAAGACTGAGGATAGGGAAAATGGAGAAGAGGGGACACTGAGTAGAGGGGACAATGAGTAGAGGGGACTCTAGGAAGAGGGGACAGACTGAGGAGAGAGACACTGATAAAAGGGAAAACTGAGGATAGGGGACACTGAAGAGAGGGGACAGACTGAGGAAAGGGGACACTAAGGAGAGAGGAAAGACTGAGGAGAGGGGACACTGAAAAGAGGGGAAACTGAGGAGAGGGGAGAGATTGAGGAGAGAGGACAATTGAGGAGAGGGGACACTGAGGAGAGGGAACCGACTGAGGAGAGGGGACACTGGGGAGAGGGGACAGACTGAGGAGAGGGGATACAGAGAAGAGGGGAAGCAGAGGAGAGTGGAGAATGAGGAGAGGGGACAGACTGAGGAGAGGGGACACTGAGGAGAGGGGACAGACGGAAGAGAGATGAAAAGTGAGGAGAGGGGAGACTGAGGCGAGGGAACAGACTGAATAGAGTGGACACTGAGGAGAGGGGACAGACTGAGGAGAGGGGAAAGACTGAGGAGAGTGGAAACTGAGGAGAGGGGACACTGAGCAGAGGAGACACTGAGGAGAGGGGACAGACCGAGGAGAGTTGACACCGAGGAAAGCGGACAGACAGAGGAGTGGGGACATTGAGGAGAGGGGACAGACTGAGGAGAGAGGACATACTGAGGAGATGGGACACTGATGAGAGAAGACACACAGAGGAGAGGGGAGACTGAGGAGAGGGGAGACTGAGGAGAGGGGACAGAATGAGGAGAGAGGATACTGAGGAAAGGGGACAGTGAGGCGAGGGGATAGATAAAGGAGAGGGGACACTGAGGAGAGTGGACAGACTGAGGAGATGGGACACTGAGGAGAGGGGACACTGAGGAGAGTGGACAGACTGAGGAGAGTTGACAGTGAGAAAATTGGACAGATAGAGGTGAGGGGACATGGAGAAGAGGGGACAGACTGAGGAGAGATGAAAACTGAGGAGAGGGGACACTGAGGAGAGGGTACAGACTGAATAGAGGGGACACTAAGGATAGGGGACAGACTGATGAGAGGGGAGAGACTGAGAAGAGGGGACACTGAGGAGAGGGGACACTGAGCAGAGGGGACACTGAGGAGAGGGGACAGACTGAGGAGAGTTGACACTGAGGAGAGGGGACAGACTGAGGAGAGATGAAAACTGAGGAGAGGGGACAATGACGAGAGGGTACAGACTAAATAGAGGGGACACTGAGGAGAGGGGACAGACTGAGGAGAGGGGACAGACTGAGAAGAGGGGACCCTGAGGAGAGGGGACACTGAGCAGAGGGGACACTGAGGAGAGGGGACAGACTGAGGAGAGTTGACACTGAGGAAAGCGGACAGACAGAGGAGTGGGGACACTGAGGAGAGGCGACTGACTGAGGAGAGGGGACATACTGAGGAGAGGTGACACTGAGGAGAGAAGACACACTGATGAGAATGGACACAGAGGAGAGGGGACACTGAGGAAAGGGGACAGTGAGGCGAGGGGACAGATAAAGTAGAGGGGACACTGAGGAGAAGGGACACTGAGGAGAGGGGACCGACTGAGGAGAGGGGACACAGAGGAGAGGGGTCACACAGGAGAGGGGACAGACTGAGAAGAGGGGACACTGAGAAGAGTGGACAGACTGAGGAGAGGGGTGACTGAGGAGAGGGGACACGGGGGAGAAGGGACAGACTGAAGAGAAGTGAAAGAATGAGGAGAGGGGTTAGACTGAGGAGAGTGGACATTGGGGTGAGTGGACACTGAGGAGAGGGGACAGACAGAGGAGAGGGGACATAGATGAGAGGGGAAAAAATGAGGAGAGGGGACACTGAGTATAGGGGACACTGAGGAGAGGGGAGAGACTGAGGAGAGGGGACACTAAGGAGAGAAGTCACACTGAGGAGAGGGGACAGACTAAGGAGAGGGGACATTGGGGAGAGGGGACAGACTGAGGAGAGGGGTGACTGAGGAGAGGGGACCCGGGGGAGAAGGGACAGACTGAGGAGAAGGGAAAGAAATAGGAGAGGGGACAGACTGAGAAGAGGGGACACTGAGGAGAGTGGACAGACTGAGGAGAGGGGTGACTAAGGAGAGGGGACACAGGGGAGAAGGGACAGACTGAGGAGAAGGGAAAGAATTAGGAGAGGGGGGACAGACTGAGGAGAGGCGACGTTGGGGAGAGGGGACAGACTGAGGAGAGGTGTGACTGAGGAGAGGGGACACGGGGGAGAAGGGACAGACTGAGTAGAAGGGAAAGAATGAGGAGAGGGGACAGACAGAGGAGAGGGGACATAGAGGAGAGGGGAAAGAATGAGGAGAGGGAACACTGAGTAGAGGGGACACTGAGGAGAGGGGACAGACTCAGGAGAGGGGACACTGAGGAAAGGGCACACTCAGGAGAGCGGACAGACTGAGGAGATGTTACACTGAGGAGAGGGGACAAACTGAGGAGAGGGAAACTGATGAGAGGGGATACTGAGAAGAGGACACACTGAGGAGATGGGACACTGAGGAGAGGGGACACATTGAGGAGAGTGGACACATTGAGGAGAGGGGTCAGACTGAGAAGAAGGGACAAATTGAGGAGAGGGGACAGACTGAGGAGAGGGGACAGACTGAGGAGAAGTGACACAATGAGGAGAGGGGATACATTGAGGTGAGGGGACAGACCAAGGGGAGGGTGCAGACTGAGGAGAGGGGAAAGACTGAGGATAGGGGACATGGAGAAGAGGGGACACTGAGTAGAAAGAGCAGACTGAGGACAGGGGACAGACTGAGGAGAGGGGACACTGAGGAGACAAGACACACCGAGGAGAGGGTACACTGAGGAGAGGGGACAGACTGAGGAGAGGGGACAGACTGAGGAAAGGGGACACTGAGAAGAGGGAACACTGAGCAGAGGGGACACTGAGTAGAGGGGATGCTGAGGAGAGTTGACACCGAGGAAAGCGGACAGACAGAGGAGTGGGGACACTGAGGAGAGGGGACAGACTGAGGAGAGGGGACATACTGAGTAGAGGGGACACTGAGGAGAGAAGACACACTGAGGAGAGGGGACACAGAGGAGATGGGAGACTGAGGAGAAGGGACAAACTGAGGAGAGCGGACACTGAGGAGAGGGGACAGTGAGGCGAGGGGATAGACTGAGGAGAGTTGACACTGAGGAAATGGGACAGATAGAGGAGAGGGGACACTGAGGAGAGAAGATACACTGAGGAGAGGGGACACAGAGGAGAGGGGACACTGAGGAGAGGGGACAGACTGAGAAGAGGGGACACTGAGGAGAGGGGACAGACTGAGGAGAGGGGTGACTAAGGAGAGGGGACACGGGGGGAGAAGGGACAGACTGAGGAGAAGGGAAAGAATTAGGAGAGGGGACAGACTGAGGAGAGGGGACACTGAGGAAAGGGCTCACTCAAGAGAGCGGACAGACTGAGGAGAGGGGACACTGAGGAGAGGGGACAAACTGAGGAGAGGGAAACTGATGAGAGGGGACACTGAGAAGAGGACACACTGAGGAGATGGGACACTGAGGAGAGGGGACACATTGAGGAGAATGGACACATTGAGGAGAGGGGTCAGACTGAGAAGAAGGGACACATTGAGGAGAGGGGACAGACTGAGGAGAGGGGACAGACTGAGGAGAAGTGACACAATGAGGAGAGGGGATACATTGAGGAGAGGGAACAGACCAAGGGGAGGGTACAGACTGAGGAGAGGGGAAAAACTGAGGATAGGGGACATGGAGAAGAGGGGACACTGAGTAGAATGAGCAGACTGAGGACAGGGGAAAGACTGAGGCGAGGGGACACTGAGGAGACAAGACACACTGAGGAGAGGGACACTGAGGATAGGGGAAACTGAGGAGAGGGGACCGACTGAGGAGAGTTGACACTGAGAAAAGGGGACAGATAGAGGAGAGTGGACACTGATTAAAGAAGACACACTGAGGAGAGGGGACAAAAGGAGAGGGGGCACTGAGGATAGGGGACTCTGAGCAGTGGGGACAGACTGAGGAGAGGGGACACTGAGGAGAGGGGGCTGACTGAGGAGAGGGGACTTAGAGGAGAGGGGACAATGAGTAGTGGGGACTCTGGGGAGAGGGGACAGACTGAGGAGAGGGACACTGATGAGAGGGGACACTGAGGAGAGGGGACACTGAATTGAGGGGACAGACAGAGGAGAGGGGACACTAAGGAGCGGCGAAAGACTGAGGAGAGGAACACTGAGGAGAGGGGACACTTAGGAGAGGGGACACTGAGGAGAGGGGAGAGACTGAGGAGAGAGGACAATTGAGGAGAGGGGACACTGGGCAGAGGGGAAAAACTGAGGAGAGGGGAAACAGAGGAGAGGGGAAGCAGAGGAGAGGGGAGAATGAGGAGAGGGGACAGACTGAGGAGAGTGGACACTGAGGAGAGGGGACAGACTGAGGAGAGATGAAAACTGAGGAGAGGGGACTCTGGGGAGAGGGAACAGACTGAATAGAGTGGACACTGAGGAGAGGGTACAGACTGAGGACAGGGGACAGACTGAGTAGAGGGGACACTGAGGAGAGGGGACACTGAGCAGAGGGGACACTGAGGAGAGGGGAGAAACTGAGGAGAGTTGACAAAGAAGGAAAGAGGACAGACAGAGGAGTTGGGACACTGAGAAGAGGGGACAGACTGAGAAGAGGGGACATACTGAGGAGAGGGGACACTGAGGAGAGGGGAGACTGAGGAAAGGTTGACAGACTGAGGAGAGCGGACACTGAGGAGAGGGGACAGTGAGGTGAGGGGATAGATAAAGGAGAGGGGACACTGAGGAGAGGGGACACTGAGGAGAGTGGACAGACTGAGGAGAGTTGACACTGAGGAAATGGGACAGATAGAGGAGAGGGGACACTGAGGAGAGAAGATACACTGAGGAGAGGGGACACAGAGGAGAGGGGACACTGAGGAGTGGGTACAGACTGAGAAGAGGGGACACTGAGGAGAGGGGACAGACTGAAGAGAGGGGTGACTGAGGAGAGGGGACACGGGGGAGAAGGGACAGACTGAGGAGAAGGGAAAGAATGAGGAGAGGGGACAGACTGAGGAGAGGGGACATGGAGAAGAGGGGACACTGAGTAGAAGGAGCAGACTGAGGACAGGGGACAGACTGAGGAGAGGGGACACTGAGGAGACAAGACACACCGAGGAGAGGGTACACTGAGGAGAGGGGGCAGACTGAGGAGAGGGGACAGACTGAGGAGAGGGGACACTGAGAAGAGGGAAAACTGAGCAGAGAAGAAACAGGGGAGAGGGGACAGACTGAGGAGAGTTGACACCGAGGAAAGCGGACAGACAGAGGAGTGGGGACACTGAGGAGAGGGGACAGACTGAGGAGAGGGGACATACTGAGGAGAGGGGACACTGAGGAGAGAAGACACACTGAGGAGAGGGGACACAGAGGAAAGGGGAGACTGAGGAGAAGGGACAAACTGAGGAGAGGGGACAATGAGGAGAGGGGACACTGAGGAGAGAAGACAGACTGAGGAGAGGGGAAGACTCAGGAGAGAGGACACTGAGTAGAGGGGTCAGACTAAGGAGAGGGGATGATGAGGAGAGGGGACACTTAGGAGAGGGGACTCTGAGGAGAGGGGACACTCAGGAGAAGGGACACTGAAGAGAGTGGACAGACTAAGGAGAGGGGAAACTGAGGAGAGGGGACACTGAGAAGAGGTGACAGACTGAGGAGAGGTGACACTGAGGAGAGTGGACATTAAGCAGATGGACAGACTCAGGAGAGGGGACACTGAGGAGAGGGGACACTGAGGAGAAGAGACACCGAGTAGAGGGCGCACACTGAGGAGAGGGGACAATGAGGAGAGGGGACAGACTGAGGAGAGGGGACACTGAGGAGAGGGGACTGACTGAGGAGAGGGGACAGACTGAGGAGAGGGGACAGACTGAGGAGATGGGACACAGAGGAGAGGGGACACTGAGGAGAGTGCACAGACTGAAGAGAGTGGACATTGAGGAGAGGGGACAGACAGAGGAGAAGGGACAGACTGAGGAGAGGGGACAGACTGAGGAGAGGGGCATACTCAGGAGAGGGGACACTGAGGGGAGGGGACAGACTGAGGAGAGGGGAAAATGATGAGAGGGGACACTGAGGAGAGGGGACTCTGAGAAGAGGGGACACTGAGGTGAGGGGACAGACTTAGGAGAGGGGACACTGAGAAGAGGGGACAGACTGGGATGAGGGCACACTGAGGAGAGGGGACACTGATGAGAGGGGACTATGAGAAGAGGGGACACTGAGGAGAGGGGACAGACAGAGGAGAGGGGACACTAAGGAGAGGGGACAGACAGAGGAGAGGTTACAGACTAAGGAGAGGGTCATTGAGGAGAGGGGACAGACTGAGTAGAGGGGACAAACTGAGGAGAGCGGACACTGAGAAGAGGGGACAGACTGGGATGAGGGCACACTGAGGAGAGGGGACACTGAGGAGAGGGGACTATGAGAAGAGGGGACACTGATGAGAGGGGACAGACTGAGGAGAGGAGACACTGAGGAGAGGGGACCGACAGAGGAGAGGTGACAGACTAAGGAGAGGGACATTGAGGAGAGGGGACAGAATGAGTAGAGGGGACAAACTGAGGAGAGGGAACACTGAGGAGAGTGACAGACTGAGGAGAGGGGACACTGAGGAGAGGGGACACTGAGGAAAGTGGACACTGAGGAGAGGGGACAGACTGAGGAGAAGGAACATTGATGAGAGGGGACAGACTGATTAGAAGGGACACTGAGGAGAGGGGAAAGACTGAGGAGATGCGACACACTGAGGAGAGGGATCACTGAGGAGAGGGGACACTGAGTAGATGGGACACTGATGAGAGGGGACACTGAGAAAAGGGGACAGACTGAGGAGAGGGGACACTGAGGAGAGTGGACAGACTGAGTAGAGGGGACAGACTGAGGAGAGGGGACACTGAGGAGAGGTGACACTGAGGAAAATGGACACTGAGGAGAGGGGACAGACTGAGGAGAATGAACACTGAGGAGAGGGGACAGACTGAGGAGAAGCGACCCACTGAGGAGAGGGAACACTAAGGAGAGGGGACACTGAGGAGAGGGGACACTGAGGAGAGTAGACAGACTGAGGAGAGGGGACACTGAGGAGAGGGGACAGACTGATTAGAAGGGACACTGAGGAGAGGGGACAGACTGAGGAGAAGCGACCCACTGAGGAGAGGGATCACTGAGGAGAGGGGACACTGAGGAGAGGGGACACTGAGGAAAGGGGACAGACTAAGGAGAAGCGACCCACTAAGGAAAGGGAACAATGAGGAAAGGGGACACTGAGGAGAGGGGACACTGAGGAGAGAAGACAGACTGAGGAGAGGGGACACTGAGGAGAGGGGACACTGAGGAAAGTGGACACTGAGGAGAGGGGACAGACTGAGGAGAAAGAACACTGAGGAGAGGGGAAAGACTGATTAGAAGGGACACTGAGGAGAGGGGACAGACTGAGGAGAAGCGACCCACTGAGGAGAGGGATCACTGAGGAGAGGGGACATTGAGGAGAGGGGACACTGAGGAAAGGGGACAGACTGAGGAGAGGGGACACTGAGGAGAGTGGACAGACTGAGTAGAGGGGACACTGAGGAGAGGGGACAGACTGAGGAGAGGGGACAGACTGAGGAGAGGGGACACTGAGGAGAGTGACAGACTGAGGAGAGGGGACACTGAGGAGAGGGAAAACTGAGGAAAGGGGACACTGATGAAAGGGGACAGACTGAGGAGAACGAACACTGAGGAGAGGGGACAGACTGGTTAGAATGGACACTGAGGAGAGGGGACAGACTGAGGAGAAGCGACCCACTGAGGAGAAGGAACACTGAGGAGAGGGGACACTGAGGAGAGGGGACACTGAGGAGAGAAGACAGACTGAGGAGAGGGGAAGATTCAGGAGAGAGAACACTGAGTAGAGGGGTCAGACTGAGGAGAGGGGACACTGAGGAGAGGTGACACTGAGGAAAATGGACACTGAGGAGAGGGGACAGACTGAGGAGAATGAACACTGAGGAGAGGGGACAGACTGAGGAGAAGCGACCCACTGAGGAGAGGGAACACTAAGGAGAGGGGACACTGAGGAGAGGGGACACTGAGGAGAGTAGACAGACTGAGGAGAGGGGACACTGAGGAGAGGGGACAGACTGATTAGAAGGGACACTGAGGAGAGGGGACAGACTGAGGAGAAGCGACCCACTGAGGAGAGGGATCACTGAGGAGAGGGGACACTGAGGAGAGGGGACACTGAGGAAAGGGGACAGACTAAGGAGAAGCGACCCACTGAGGAAAGGGAACAATGAGGAAAGGGGACACTGAGGAGAGGGGACACTGAGGAGAGAAGACAGACTGAGGAGAGGGGACACTGAGGAGAGGGGACACTGAGGAAAGTGGACACTGAGGAGAGGGGACAGACTGAGGAGAAAGAACACTGAGGAGAGGGGAAAGACTGATTAGAAGGGACACTGAGGAGAGGGGACAGACTGAGGAGAAGCGACCCACTGAGGAGAGGGATCACTGAGGAGAGGGGACATTGAGGAGAGGGGACACTGAGGAGAGGGGACAGACTGAGGAGAGGGGACACTGAGGAGAGTGGACAGACTGAGTAGAGGGGACACTGAGGAGAGGGGACAGACTGAGGAGAGGGGACAGACTGAGGAGAGGGGACACTGAGGAGAGTGACAGACTGAGGAGAGGGGACACTGAGGAGAGGGAAAACTGAGGAAAGGGGACACTGATGAAAGGGGACAGACTGAGGAGAACGAACACTGAGGAGAGGGGACAGACTGGTTAGAATGGACACTGAGGAGAGGGGACAGACTGAGGAGAAGCGACCCACTGAGGAGAAGGAACACTGAGGAGAGGGGACACTGAGGAGAGGGGACACTGAGGAGAGAAGACAGACTGAGGAGAGGGGAAGATTCAGGAGAGAGAACACTGAGTAGAGGGGTCAGACTGAGGAGAGTAGACACTGAGGAGAGGGGACACTGAAGAGAGTGGACAGACTAAGGAGAGGGGAAACTGAGGAGAGGGGACACTGAGAAGAGGTGACAGACTGAGGAGAGGTGACACTGAGGAGAGTGGACATTAAGGAGATGGACAGACTCAGGAGAGGGGACACTGAGGAGACGGGACACTGAGGAGATGAGACACTGAGGAGAGGGTGCACACTGAGGAGAGGGAACAATGAGGAGAGGGGACAGACTGAGGAGAGGGGACACTGAGGAGAGGGGACTGACTGAGGAGAGGGGATAGACTAAGGAGAGTGGACAGACTGAGGAGATGGGACACTGAGGAGAGGGGACACTGAGGATAGTGCACAGACTGAAGAGAGTGGACATTGAGGAGAGGGGACAGACAGAGTAGAAGGGACAGACTGAGGAGAGGAGACACTGAGGAGAGGGGACACTGAGGAGAGGGGACAGACTGAGGACAGGGGACACTGAGGAGAGGGAGCACTAAGGTGAGGGGACAGACTGAAGAGAGGTAACACTGAGGAGAGGGGACTCTGAGGAGAGGGGACAGACTGAGCAGAGGGACACTGAGGAGAGGGGACTGACTGAGGAGAGGGGACAGACTGAGGAGAGGGGACAGACTGAAGAGATGGGACACTGAGGAAAAGGGAAACTCAGGAGAGTGCACAGACTGAGGAGAGTGGACATTGAAGAGAGGGGACAGACTGAGGAGAAGGGACAGACTGAGGAGAAGGGACACTGAGGAGAGGAGACAGACTGACGGAGGCAACAGACTGAGGAGAGTGGACACTGAGGAGAGAGGACAGACTGAGGAGAGGGGGAAATGAGGAGAGGGGACATTGAGGAAAGGGGACTCTGAGAAGAGGGGACACTGAGGAGAGGGGACAGACTGAGGAGAGGGGACACTGAGGAGAGGGGACAGACTGGGATGAGGGCACACTGAGGAGAGCGGACACTGAGTAGAGGGGACAGACTGAGGAGAGGGGACACTGAGGAGAGGGGACAGACTGAGGAGAGGGGACACTGAGGATAGGGGATACAGAGTACAGTGATCACTGAGGAGAGGGGACAAACTGAGGAGAGGGGACACTGAAGAGAGGGGACACTGAAGAGAGGGGACAGACTGAGGAGAGGGGAAACTGAGGAGAGGGGACACTGAGAAGAGGGGACAGACTGAAGAGAGTTGACACTGAGGAGAGGGGTCACTGAAGAGAGGGGCAGACTCAGGAGTGGGTACATTGAGGAGTGGGGACAGACTGAGGAGATGAGACACTGAGTAGAGGGCACACACTGAGGAGAGGAGACTTACTAAGGAGAGGGGACACTGAGGAAAGGGGACAGACTGAGGAGAGGGACACTGAGGAGAGGGGACAGACTGAGTAGAGGGGACAGACTGAGGAGAGGGAACACTGAGGAGAGGGGACAGACTGAAGAGAGGGGACACTGAGGAGAGGGGACAGACTGAGGAGAGGGGCAGACTCAGGAGAGGGGACACTGAGGGGAGGGGACAGACTGAGGAGAGGGGACAATGAGGAGAGGGGACACTGAGGAGAGGGGACTCTGAGAAGAGGGGACACTGAGGAGAGGGGACAGACTGAGGAGAGGGGACACTGAGGAGAGGGGACAGACTGGGATTAGGGCACACTGAGGAGAGGGGACACTGAGGAGAGGGGACTATGAGAAGAGCGGACACTGAGGAGAGGGGACACTGAGGAGAGGGGACAGACAGAGGAGAGGTGACAGACTAAGGACAGGGACATTGAGGAGAGGGGACAGACTGAGGAGAGGGGACACTAAGGAGAGTGGACAGACAGAGGATATATATATATGTGTCTCTCTCTGAAGTTACCCTCTAAACTTTCTAAAAAGTTCAGTTTTGGAAATATTTATGGATTCTTGCTATTTTTGGGTCTGTAAAGCATAAAAATAGCATGTGGAGACCTGCGTATCTAGTGTGCTTTGATTTAATAAGTAGATATAAATATTTATATATATTTTAGTTTAGGAAAAATGAGTTAAGTTATAATTTTGTGGAACACATCGTGACAACTACATTTGAACTATCTGTGTTGTTTCAGACATTTTTACAGTTTTGTTCTTAAGTTATAGGATTGTTGGTGAATAATGTGGTCTGCGTATGGTATAATTATATGTGACCTATATATATTTGGTATCATCACCCTCAGAGGATCTCAGACTTTCCTAAGTAGAATCATTTTATGAGATTTTGCTAAAACCCCAGTGTGTAAAGTGAAAACAAAAGCTCTCTTTTTGTAATTGTAGCCATTTAATTAAATATGATCTTATAGACATGACCTACACCACAAGACATAACTCTTAATAACAGTATTAATGCCAAAAAATCAAAAAATCACATTATATAATGTTTCCTTTGTGTATACAAATATTATCATAGGAATCACATCTAAACAGATAAAGCTCAATATTAATAAAATTGGACTGACTTCATGGGTCCAGAAAATGGTCTGTAACATCCAGGGTGTTCTGGGGGATATTTTGTTTCTTACAAGTTTAATAAAGAATAAAATCAAATGGGTTTTTGTTCTTAAATATTGTACTCAAGACCATGCAACACATCCCAGTGATACCGGCATCAGTTTATTTTATTAAGTGCCTGTTTTGTCCCGTTCTCTTTTCCGGCTTTTACACCGTCCCAACCATTTGTACTTATTTATTATTTGTTTTAGTTCTTTATTCAGTAACATTCATCAAAGGAGTTACATTAAAGACATATGTAATGCAGATTACTGTAGTGATTACTTTTCACTGGACCTGTTTTAGTTGCAATAGACAAAAACCAAACAAGCCCAATATATCCAGCACAAACCAGCTGTGGGACTATTCAGGTCCTGGGGGGTTACACTGGAACCAAAACAGACCGTGCTTGGTATTTTACTATTCAATAATCAGACATTGTGACGGCAGTCTGGGACATCTTATAGTTACTTATTATATTACAGAACTGACCATGCTTCCTGTATGATGCTGTGCTCTATGCAAATAAGATGTAATAAAGCCCTATATGTTGTGGGACATCTGTCTATTGGTTCACAAGAGAGCTGTATTGAAAATACCATTTCATACATTACACATATTGTATATACCATGTTCTTTCCTGTAAGTTTTACACTGTGAGTATATATTACATAGCAGGCATATAATGTACATATCACTAGAAAAGTACTGTGTCTGGCTCTGTGTATTAGGATTGTTAGAATATAGAGGTCCATGTAACATAACCTGAAACAGGAAATATTCCTTCTTTTGGAGCATGCACAGGAATCTCATAACTGTAACAATAATGACCTTGTCTTGGTATGACCAGGCTTGCAGAGACCGGACCAGTATGTGTAGCTTGACTGACCGCAGCAGGAAGATTAACTGTATCTGAGCAGGAACATTAACCCCCCAAGTGCCAGCTTTCAGTGAGACTAATAGGCAGTATGTTGGGGGTCATCAGATAGACATCTGACCACTTAAATTCTCATTTCAGGACTATGCTTTGGGTTATGAGCCCAAGCAGAACCTTCTGAAGCAGAGTCCGGTCTGTTATTCCTGTGATTTTGGAGGGGGTACCTGTGCAATGCAAACACAACTGAGCTTTTGGAGAACATGGGTCTTATTGTGAAGCCACAGCTGGTATGTGGAAAGGAAAGAAAAATATTGGTCTCATACTGAAAGGAAGTGCGAGAATAAAACACATTCACATGTGAAAGGTGGACACCACTTGTACGCCATTGTAGTATGTTGAAGTGATTCTGTCATGGGTTTAAGTCTCGGGTTTGTGGTAGAATTGTCCATATATTACTCAATTAATTTCTTGCATACTTAGTACTTAGGCCATAATGATGGATTTTAATAATTACGTCTTTCAACTTTTAGTGCACTCTGTCTAGTTTCAGTTTCTTCTCATCAATGTCTGGAAGCTGGTCCTGCAAGATTTAGCTTGTGGTGTCCAAGACGTTTGTGTGATTCTGGATACTGCCTAACATATATTGTAATGATGACACATACTTTCTCATATGACATCGCTGATGTACTTTTTATTACAGATGTGTAATGTATTCCCCTGCTTGTCAGATATACAGATGTGTTAGAGCTCATTCTCCATTTTCCCAGCATGGTATCTCAGATGGATAATCATCTTCATTGACTTGTGTAGAAGGTACAATGTTTACAATGTTTCCCAAAGTCTTGGTACAAAATAAAACTGTAATTACTTCCTAACTTCTGCAATTCTACTAACACTCCCCACAATCCCAATATAGGGCTTGATTACATCCTGTAGGTAATAACTCAGTAAACTCGGCCATAAGAACTTCTCTAACTAAGAGGGAGCCTTGTGGGAGATCTCGTTGAACCCTTATAATCTGGCCCCTAAACAGGCTACTGCCATCATACACACATGGCCACCATGCTAGATGTAGTCACGGAGCCAGAATGGGTGTCCTCTGACAATTAGTGATATTTATAGTTATATCAAGTTCATTTCCATACACACTTTTCTAGTAAATAAAATCAATATTTAAACATATAGAGTAATATTGTATAATCCTACACCTTATGATTATATCCCTGCACCATATAATGACCATTGCACTACATAATATAATGTAATATTTATAGTTATTTCCCACCTATATCATGTCCTAAGTAAAACTCATATATACATACAGTATATACATTATCCCGAGCTCTGGCCGCTGAGCCCGGGAGACTAAACCTCCTTTATAAGGATTACTGCGGGAATATTTTCTATTTGGTCTTTTGAACAACAAACTTGATAATTTGCTATAAAGTAAAAATAAAATACACAGGCCCTCATTCAATTGCTATTTTGGACAATTGAATAGGGCTCTAAATAAGCACATAACATATATTTTTAAAGAAGTTTTTAGTTAGTGAAAACCTTGCTTTTGGATAGATGCTTACTAACTAAAAACTTCTTTAAAAGATATATGCTATGTGCTTATTTAGAGCCCTATTCAATTGGCCAAATTGCAATTGAATGAGGGCCTTAGTCTTTAATAATATCATATACAAGTGAGAAATGTATTTTATTAGAGACGACCATTTTCTTTACGAAGCTTCCTGCAGCATAATTACATATACAAGTCATAAATTACAATTTATGTTAGTAGTTTTTTTTTTTTTTTTATATTTTGCTTGTAGTACTTCAAAATAAGCTTTTTACATTTTAAAAAAGTTTGCTCAATATACTTTAATGTTTATATTGATATTTTATTTGCTTATTCTCTTCGATGTCTTAAAGCCACAAAAAGGCAAGTGCAGGGAAAGACTAAAGACAATCTCATTTAAATGTTGGCCATTTGTGTGACAGAAAACCTTTTCTGGGCTATAATTTGCCGCATTTCTAGGAGCATATTAAGACATTCTCACCCAATAAGTGCTCTAATTATTCATTTACTTGTGAACTTTCTCTTCTGCAAAGACATCTGAAGACCCCACAGGATTGCTTAAGGTTCTTGTTTCCAAAAATTAGTGTAAGAGCCTGGAGGGGGTAGAACAAATATATACAGACATTGCAAACCCAACTAACAGGGGTATTATAATCATAATTACTGACAACATAACCCATATTTGCTAAGTAGAAGACAATTTGTAGGGTTAGCAGTAGGGTCATGGTCATAGCTGCATGAACATGAGCTTTCACATGAGAGAAGCTAATGGTGGATGATCCTCGGTGCAGTCTCAGGACGTGTAGGATGAGGGAGGTGATGGTCGATCCCAGTGATATTATAGTCAGAAGCAAGGGGATGGAAGCTCCGGTGATTACACAATACACATATATATTAATATTTTTTATAAGGAAAATATTTTCTTCTCTGCTGTAAGCTGTGCTATTTGCTGAATTGATGGCAGGATCAGTAAATACCAACAGAAGAGTAATGAGACAAATGGATAACATAATGGATCCTGAGAGTAGCCAAGGCAGCAAATTGGTGAATCTCAGCCTTAGGTACGTGAGGAGACGGTGCTGGAAGGTGACAATCTTGATGCAGTAGAAGGTACATAACCAGGCAGTGATCCAGGAGCTCGATAGGACTGATACACACACAATGGTATAGAGAATGTGTTGGTTGTATGAAAATAAATAGGTATTCCAGATCTTTATAATATTAGTAATGAATAGCAAGGTTTGTGCAATGATGCTAAGTAGTCCTTGGATGGTTAAGATGAGATCAGGTGGACTTTGATATCCTCCCATAATCCAGGATCTGATACTGACCATCACAGTAAAAGCATTGAGAGGAACGCCGCTAAAGAATGAGGGAATGGTGAGAGCTAAGATACCTAAGTCGGCCTTCTGCATTTTTCTTTTGTTTCCTTTAGATGCAGAAAAAAATATTAATGTTGCAGAATGACCTCCAATGCTGTGGTCTGTTTGCTCTGAGATCTTTATCTGTATATTAATATAAGACTAAGCAGCGCATTTATACAGCGTCCTGTCTGCGGCTTCTCTCATTTGTCGTGTCTGTATTTCATCTACTTTGCATGTCAGGATAGGTCTGCTGTAATCAGAGAAATCTATGAATTTGAATGAAGCAAATTATATGATTATTCTTGTACTGCTCTAATACTTATATTCCCAAGTGGCTTTACATTACAAGTAATGGCTGATAAATTGCAGAGTGCCCTAATTGTTCCCAGGTGAGAAGGCAGAAGTTAATATAAACAGGAGAAGGCGCGAACTTGTGAGCTTGTGATCATTTTTAGTATTAAGTGCAATTCTAGTAAAAGCGAAGGAGTTTAAATAAAAGGAGGGACTTCAAAGAAAAGGGAGGGCAGATTTATAGTGCCAAGGAGGAAAACTTTTTACAAATATATTATTTTATATTCTTTATTTTTCACACTGAAATTTTATAGACAATAATAATAATTATGAGTCAGGCCAGTGGCAACCTCACTCAGTGTACATCCTGTCATATGTATACAATACTGGAACAGATGATCCAGGGTCCATACCTCTGTGTGAGGTGTGAGCATGTTGCCTCTCTGGAAGCTCAAATTGGAGATCTGGAGAGGAAAATTGCAGCATTTAGTGATATTGCTCCACTGGAAAGATTAGCTGTTCCTAGCATGGAGGGTGGATCTGGGGCTAGTGATTATGTCCAGGGAGGTAGCTGTGTTACAGTTAGAAGGGGAATCAGGGGGAACAGGAGGAGGCAGGCCAGTTCTGAGTTAGCAAACACCAACAGATTTGCCAGAATGAGTGAAACTGTTGGGGATGTCCATTCAGGAATGGCAATGCCAGATAGAGCTGTTCCCTCTAACAGCCGGAAGAACAGCTCTACTGGTGAGAGGGAGGGCAGAATAGGCAGAGCAACAGACAGGTTTTGGTTGTAGGGGGCTCTATTATGAGGAAGGTAGACAGGGTGATTTGTCACCCAGATTCCAGCAATCGAACAGTTTGCTGTCTCCCGGTTGCTCGGGTTCGTCATGTTGTGGATCGGGTAGACAAATTATTGGGAGGGGGCTGGAAATGAACCAGCGGTTTTGGTACATATTGGTACCAATGACAAAGTTAGTGGAATATGGAGTGTCCTAAAGAATGATTTTAGAGAACTAGGTAATAAGCTGAAGGCAAGGACCTCCAAGGTAGTATTTTCTGATATACTACCAGTGCCATGTGCTAGCCCAGGGAGGCAGAAGGAGCTTAAGGATGATAATGCATGGCTATAGATGTGGTGCACTAAGGAGGGGTTTGGGTTTTTAGAGCACTGGGCTGACTTTTGACTTCGGTACAATTTCTACAGCAGGGATGTATTGCACCTTAATGATCAGGGAGATTTTGTGCTAGGGGATAGGATGGTAGAAAGGCTGGAGGAGTTTTTAAACTAGTAGGTGGGGGGGAGGGACTAGATATAGATAATGGGGTAGAAAGTGTAGAGGGTATAAGGTATGAATTAACAACTCATAGGGGAGGAGATGGGGAGGGGTAGTATAGTCAATAGGGAGGTAGTACTAAGTAACATAAGTACAGTGGCAGGCACTTCAGAACTAGAGACTCATAACATAAGTTGTATGCTTCCTAATGCCAGAAGCTTGCCAGGAAAAATGGGAGAGTTAGAATTATTAGCAATTAATGACAAATGGGATTTAATAGGCATTACTGAAACGTGGTGGAATGAATTTCATGACTGGCCTGTTAATCTGGATGGTTATAACCTATTGATGAAAGATAAAGGCAATGCTAAAAGAGGAGGAGGGATTTGTCTGTATGTTAAGCCTGAATTTAAGCCTATAGTCAGAGAAGATATTTATGGTGGAACTAGTGATAAAGTTGAATGTTTGTGGGTAGAGTTAAATAGCGGAGCAGCAAATTCCAAAAGAATATTAGTAGGAGTATGCTATAAACCCCCAAATATAGCTTAAAGTGAGGAAATACAATTATTGTTACAGATTGGAAATGCAGCTAAGCATGGGCAAGTTCTAATAATGGGAGATTTGAATTACCCTGAAATAAACTGGATAAATGAGACCAGCAGTTCAGCTAAGGGGAGCAGGTTCTTGAGTACACTCAGTGATCATTATCTGGCCCAGGTTATGCAAGAGCATACTAGAAATGAAGTTATCTTAGATTTACTCATCACAAATAATATTGATATAGTATCAAATGTTGGAAATGGGCAACCTTTGGGGAAACAGTGATCACAACACAGTCTCATTTGAGATTTAATTAAAAAAACAAAATTTTAAGGGGCAAACAAAAACTCTTAATTTTGAAAGGGCAGATTTTAACGGTCTAAGGGCAGCAATACAAAGTATAGACTGGGACAGAGAACTGATAGGTAAATATACTGAACATAAATGGACAACGTTAAAATCCTTACTAAATATCCATACACATCGGCATATACCATGTGGGAATAAAAGTAAAAGGAGTAAATCCCATCCAATGTGGCTTAACAATGATTTAAAGATCAAGATAAGGAGTAAAAAGAAGGCATTTAAATTATACAAACAAGAGGGGAAAGAGACTGCTTTACGGGAGTATAAGGAAATCAACAAGGCTATTAGACTGGCTAAAATAGAAAATGAAAAATGAATTGCAAAAGAGAGTAAGACTAACCCTAAAATATTTTTTAAGTATATTAATGGGAGGAAGGCGAGGAAGGAATCGATAGGAACATTACAATGTGACACAGGCCGTCTGAAAATTAGTGACCGGGGAAAGGCAAATGAGCTAAATAGGTTATTTTCTTCGGTATACACAATTTTTCAAGATTCACTCAACACAGGGTCTCTACCAGATGCCTGGAGAAAAGCAGATGTGATACCTATATTTAAAAAGGGAGCAAGAGCAAATCTGGGAAATTATAGACCAGTGAGCCTCACTTCGCAAGCTTTTAGAAGGGTTAATAAGGGATAATATACAAGAATATCTATTTGAACAGGATTATAAGTAGGAGTCAACATGGATTTATGAGAGATAGGTCATGTCAAGCAAGTCTAATTAGTTTCTATGAGAAGGTCAGTAAGAACCTGGATCAAGGCAACTCAGTGGATATAGTCTTTTTGGATGTTGCAAAGGCTTTTGATACAGTAAGATGCCTTTGGGTAGCATATTTTGGAGATGATTGTCTCTAGCTACTATTGGGGTTAAAAAAACTAATCACTTTATTGGAATCAGCAAAGGTATGAAGGAAGATTTACTCATATGGCAAAAATGTTTGGAGCGCAATAATCGATTTTTATGGCGGATAGGGTGAATTCAAATTATATCAATCTTTTTACTGATGCTGCAGGAAGTGTGGGTTTTGGACCTTATTTCAATTGACAATGGTGTGCAGAGCAGTCACCAAAAAAATGTGTAGGTTCAAACATCTTTAAAAATATGACTTTTTAGAGCTTTTTCCAATAGTTGTTGCATTATATATTTGGGGAGACTTATTGAAGGATCAGCATGTTGTTTTTATTCATGACAACATAGCTGCAGTTATTGCTATCAATACATTAACATCTTCTTCACTACCAGTAGTACATCTTCTTAGAAAATTGGTGTTAACATGTTTACGAAAAAATATTTTTTTCAGGGCAATTTATGTGGCCGGTAATAGTAATATTATATTGGATGCTTTATCCAGAAGGCTTTGGTAAATGGCCTACTAATTTTCCTGAGCAATTGAGGAAGTTAAGAGATGGTTAAATAATTGAATATTCTTAAAGGCAGAATTGAATCCAAATTAGTCATATGACCAAGAAGAAGGTTTATTATAATTCATATCGAGGCAGTTGAAAATAAATGTTTACTGGCTATGCTTAGCAGTGTGGCAAGTCATAGATTATAGCGGAAGTTAAGTTGCCTAAGCCTAGGTTGTGTGGCAGATTATACTAGCATTATATGGAAAAACCAAGGTCCCTCACCCACCCCCACCCCTTCTGTTCATAAGGGAGAATAATTAATGGTGATTATATTGTAGTTGGGAGTTAATAGTTATTCCTAAAGTGATTTTATATATGTTCACATGTTCGGCTCCACGAAAGGCATGGATAGTAGGTCATTCCTACATGGCTGCAGCAGTAAAGGAAATGGGCTTCAGTTAGAATTTGATAAAAATGATCTTGAAATTAGATGGTTGGGTAAAAGAGGCTTAAAGTAGGAAGGAGTCTTACGAGAGGTGGTTCAATATACTAGAATGCCCCCCCCCCCACACACACACACACAGATTTTTTAATTATACCTGCAGGTGGAAATGAGTTAGGAATGATGCTGTGAAAAGATTTAAATCAAAGTATGAAAAGGGATTTGGATAGATTATTGCTATTATACTCCAATATGATTTTAGTCGGGTCAGAAATCGCCCGGCGCTTAAAATGGTGCAGTATAATTAGGTATGGTATAATGATGAAGTGTAGAAAGAAGGTAAACAAGACAATGGCTTCATCATAAAAAAAAGATGGGTGGATTCCCTGTGAGACACAGAGACTTGGAACATCCTTATGCAGTTCATTTGTAATTGAAGGATGGTGGTCATCTAAACCATTATGTGCTAAGTCTCTTTAATTTCACTCTGGCTGAGGGCCTCTCAATGGCAATGACTCCTATTGACAAAAAAGGAAAAATGCACCACAGTAGAGGTGTGATTCTAATTGTTTTTTACTGTATGTGGAGCACCAGGTTGGGGTGTGCTGCCATTAATAAGGGACATAGCACCATGTTAGGGGCGTGCTGCTGTTTATGAGTAAAAGAGCACCAGGTTAGGGGTGTGCTGCCATTTTAATTGTTAATTGTTTTAATAAGTAGCAGAGCACAATTTTAGGGGCGTGCTGTTTGTTAATAAGTAAGATGCACCATTTTAATGGCATTGTTGATGTTTTTTTAACAAGTGACAGAGCACCATTATAGGGGCATGCTGCAGTTTAACATTTAGCAGAGCACCAGGTTGGGGAGTGTTTCTGTTTTAGTTTTATATATACAAAATGTGTTTGGTCTTTTGCGTTAAGCCTTTTAGTGGCTTTTGGCCGAGCGCACGATGGTAGCGCAGTGATGGCGGGTTGCTAGCCCACAGGGTTTTGAGCAGCAGGACTCTTGGGCTGCTGGGTTCCAGTTTCAGTGGTGGGTGGGCAAGCACCTATATATATTAATTTGCATTATTTGAATGCTTAATAAATGGAGCTGTAGTCCTTTTTAAAACGCGAACTATGTCTGTTTTCATTATAGTATTTATTTATGAATAAGTTATTAAGAAGGAGCCCATATTGCAATGCAAAGGTCAAGGAACCCAGTAATATGGATTTATTTATAATGTGTCTAAAAGATCATATTGTAAACATTATAAAAGTATTGAAAAGTTAGTTACAAAAGAGATTAAGACTAACCTCAAACAATGTTTTAAATATATTAATGGGAAGAAGGAGGGGAAGGAAGCTATAGGAACATTACAATGTGACACAGTCTGATAATTAGTGACCAAGAAAAGGCAGATGAGCTAAATAGGTTCTTTCCTTCAGTATACACAAGGGAGGTACCAGAGGTTGGGCCACTGCAACATTATGGGGCTACACTACCTTCCACAAATAACTGGTTAACGTAGGAAGACATCAAAAAGAGGTTAGAAAAAATAAATGTTAATAAAGCCCCGGGTCCTGATGGAATAGTTACATAGTAATTATGGTTAAAAAAAGATTTTCAGTCCATCAAGTTTAACCTTTACAATCTCCTCTGATCTGCAATATGCAGATTAGTTATATAATTAATTAGTTGTCAATTAATCATTAATCAACTCTTTAATTATTTATTTATTTATTTTTTAATTATTAATTAATCCAGATGAAGGCAAACAGAAAAAAAAACAAGTGAAATTTAGCCAATCATCTCAAAGGAAAAAAAAATAATTCCTTCCTGACCCCAGATACAGGAGATCGGATTTCTCCCTGAAACAATACTCTCTCTAATTATCCAGGATAACCCTGAATTCCCTTTTTAATTAGAAATAAATCCAGTTCCCTTTTAAAGTTATCTATTGAATAAGCTGTCACCACCTCCTCTGGTAAAGAATTCTTCAGATTAACCACCCTTACTGTGAAGAACCCTTTTCTTTCTTTAAGATTGAATCTTTTTACTTCTAACCTCAAGGGATGTCCTCTTGTCTTGGAATTATAGACCAGTGAGCCTCACTTCTGTAGTTGGAAAGCTTTCAGAAGGGTTAATAAGGGATAATATACAGGAATATGTCTATTCAAACAGGATTATAAGTAGGAGCCAACATGGATTTATGAAAGATAGTGCATGTCAATCAAACCTATTTAGTTTCTATGAGGAGGTTAGTAGGAATTTGGATCAAGGCAACTCAGTGGATGTAGTCTATTTGGATTTTGCAAAGGCTTTTGATACAGTGCCACATGGGAGACTATTAAGCAAACTAAGGGATACAGGAATTGTCATAAATATTGGCTTATGGATTGATAGCTGGCTAAAAGAGAGGAAACAAAGGGTTGTGGTAAATGGAACATACTCGGATTGGACTAATGTGGTAAGTGGGGTTCCTCAGGGTTCAGTATTATGTCCCTCCATTTCAACATTTTTTTTAATGACTTGGAAGTGGGATTGGAGTGTGGTGTCTCCATTTTTTGCAGATGACACAAAGTTGTGCAAGGTAATTAAATCAGAAAATAATGTACTTTCCCTCCAAAGGAATTTACATAAAATTGAGGAATGGGCATCTAAATGGCAGATGAGATTTAATACAAATAATTTTAAAGTTATGCAGCTGGGAAGGAAAATAGCCATGCAATTTATAAACTTAATAGAGCAAATCTAGGGGTATCAGATATTGAAATGGATTTGGGAGTACTTGTGGACAACCACCTATGTAACAGTGCTCAATGCCAAGCAGCATCTGCAAAGGCAAGTACAATATTAGCATGTATTAAGAAGGGTATAGAAGCAAGGGAAGCAAATATATATCTCCCACTATACAAATCCCTAGTATGCCCTCATTTGGAATGTGGAGTACAATTTTGGGCACCCCTAAATAAAAAGGAAATTTTAGAGCTGGAAAAAGAACAGAGAAGTGCCACAAAGCTAATAAAGGGAATGGAGGGGCTAAGTTATATAAAAAGACTAACCAAATTAAACGTATTGACTCTAGAAGTCTAAGAGGGGATATGATTACTTTATATAAATATATCCAGGGAATATATCCAGGGTCAATACAAGGCTTTTTCAAGGGAACTTTTTGTGCCTAGAGGTTTTCAACTGACAAGGGGACATCCTTTGAGATTGGAAGTAAAACGATTTCACCCTAAGGAAAGAAAAGGGTTCTTCACAGTGTTGGTGGTTAATCTGTGGAATTTTCTACCGAAGGAGGTGGTGACAGTGGATTCAATAGATAACTTTAAAAAGGGATTGGATATATTTTTTAAATAAAAAGGGCTTTAAGGGCTATCCTGGATAAATAGAGTGAGTTTTGATCCAGGGATGAATCCGATCGCCAGTATCTGGGGTCAGGAAGGAATTTTATATTTTTTTCCCTGTTGAAACAATTGGCAAAGTTTGACTGTTTTTTTTGTTTTTGTTTTTTTTCTGTTTGCCTTCTTTTGGATCAATTAATTAAATCTGCATATTGCAGATCAGATGAGATCTACAAAGGTTGAACTTGATGGACTAAATTATTTTTTCAACCTAAATTACTATTAACTATATATATACTTAGGTCCCCTCTAGCATGGGTGTAGAAGTGGGAGGATGGGGGGGGGGGGGGAACAAATCCCCATAGCTTTATCTATGTTTGTATGTATTTATGTATGAGCTATTTTACAGAATGTGTATACAATGAGCTGTATCCTCCCCAGAATTATTCTGGCTCCTACACCCCTGCCATCTAGTACTATATGTAGGAGTTCCCTTGTGGTCCAGTGGTTAGGAATTCAGTGCTTTCATCATTGCAACCTGGCTTTGATTCCAGTAAGGGAACCACTCTGAAGCCATGCAGAATTGGGCCTGGTCAGTACTTAAATGGGAGACTACCTAGTAATACTATGCTGTGGACCACTGGAGAAGGAACTCACAACCCACTCCAGTATCTGTACCCTGAAACAAAGTGGATCAGCATTACCATGGGCATAAAGATACATGAGGTCACTGAGAGTAAGAAACGACTGAACAATGCAGAAAAAGTACTATATATATGTACATATATTCAGCCAGGGTCTCCTATAATCATATTCATGTATAAATATTCAGAGAGGGTCACCTTTAATCATTATAGTAATACAGTATGTAAATATTTAGTCTGTGTCTCATACAAATAAACACATATTCAGCCAAAGTCTACAATAGACATATATGGGACATAAGCCAGTGTCATGCAATTGGCATATGACAAAAGTATTACAATGTTAGGATATGTTTGTATTGGGTTCAATGATCAATTAATAGACAAGAATATGCTTTATGCAGAGAAGCATTTATATAAACAATAGCAAAATCACAAATAACAACTGGATGCTTCTGAACTTGTGAAAAACATGCATTGTTAGATGACAATAAAATTAGTGATAGGTTTATTTATAACCTTTTATAATGATTGGATAACAATTAGTTTTACACTCTACATTCTGTTACATTAATATAGAAATCAACAAGAAGTGTATAAAATCTGAATAAACTTTGATAAACAATCAAATGCTGATTCCCTAGACGATATTGTTATTAATATTCACTGATATAATGTGTTACTCTATGAATACATTAAAAAGCACAATCAGGTATAAAAATCTATGTGGAAGCTAGAATGTAGAAATATACACTAAAGCAATATAAAGCTACTTAGCTTATAATATAGTTTATGGCAAACAAAAAACCTTTTGTATATAGGTATTAGTGTATATAATTTGATTTAACTTAATTTATCAAAGCAATCAGTCTGTTTTTTATAGAATGAGTCCAAGTAGAAAACAATAATTGATTGGGGTTCATATCCAGACACACATGTTCATACCCAGATCCCCAAATACCTTTGTCAGGTTTTACCCACCTTATCAATTGTAGCAAAGAGATTGTATAAGGAATATTTCAATTCTATTATACCATTTAATAACAGAAACTTGCAGTTATACTTTACCCAGAATTGTTAGCAAGGAGCCCCTTGTCTCAATACTACTGCTTCTTAAGTTGGTTAGAAGTTCTCCATTTTTATCTTCTTTTAAGTAAGAATTTGTAGTATAGATGGGTACAGTGAAACATCACAAGAAGAAAGGGGTAAAAGGGCAGAAGTTTTATGTCAAAGAGTGAGACAGAAAATGCCACAAATTTTACCCTTTCCCTAATAGATAAACACTTTCCTTTTTACTCATTCCCAGTCACAGGGTTCATTTGCACCAATTGCAATAGCCTCCTGCCCTGTTTGTTTGTACATGCATAATTATAATGTATATATATGGTGGAGTGGTGCTTGACGTTTTGCCCACAAGAGAGCAGTCTTGTTCCGTGTTTTAAAATGAAATAATAATGACCTTTGGTCTAGATAGTTTGGCCAAATATTTTGGGTTATTGAATCACCCATTGTGTGTTATCTTGCACCTGTTTGATAACACTTGGGGAATCCTGAGCATATATTACTTGAGACATTTCTATGTTTTTTTCTCAAGGCCTTTAAAGTTATCCGGCCCTGGTTCATGGCCCGCTTAAACATTTAATAGGCTTAGACCTTATTTGTGTGTAACGCTTCATGTGGAAAATGAGCACACAATAAGGTATGCATGTGTTTACATTGATAACAACAAAATCAACACACAGTCATATAAAGTAGACAATATATATGCGTCTTTTATAACTACTAATGTCACACAAAACCAAGCGACCATCTTATAATCAAAAATATTCAACTTCAATTATCAATTAGTATATTAATATCATACTATAATTATAATCATATGAAATTTACTACAGTATTCAGCACACTGTTCATCTCAGTAATTATAGGCACACAACCATATTTAATCAGGGTTCATCTATAATCATAATTCCTCAGGGTCTCCTCATAAATAAGATTCTAAATATATATTCAGCCAGGGCTCTCTAAGATCGAATACCATTCTATCATATTACCTTCCACTCAGTCAACCAAAATATAATCAATATAAAACACATATCAATTTAATCAGCTTCACCTATAAGAAAACAAATGTATGTGAATGCATATTCAGTTAGGGTCAGCAATAATTCTAATACAAATATTTAAATATTTAACCAGGATCAACTACAATTAAACAAATGTACATATATTCAGCAAGAGTTACTTAGGTATAGTCCTACACATTCTTATTATAGCCCTGCACAATATAATGAATATTGCTCTACATAATAAAATGTAATATACAAACTATGTATTTGTGGTTATTTATGGCCTATATCGTCCTAAGCAGAACTAATGTAACCATACAGTATATACATTATCCCTAGCTCTGGCCGCTGAGCTAGTGTGACTAAACCTCCTTTATAAGGATCACTTAATATTTTCTATATGGTCTTTTGAACAAAATAACTTGATAATTTGGCAAAATGTTGCAGATAGTAAAATTAATACTCGGTATGCACATATGCTATTATTATTTTCGTGCAGACTTCCCATTGTTCAAGTAGAAACTTTTTGTGTTTTCAAAATCTCCTCCAACCTCAGGAAGTAGGTCACCCAAACTAAAATGGCAGATTTTCCTGCAGCATAATTACTTATACAAGTAATAAATCAGAATTTGTGTTATTTGCTTTTTAAATTTTATGAACACGTTGCTTATTTTCAAGTGTAGTTCTTCAAAAGGAACTATTTAAAATTATTGACCACAGTTGTTAATATTCCAATATACATTAAAATGGATATTGAAATTTTATTTGAATATTTTCTATAATTTCTTAAATTCATAATGAGGCAAGATGGAAAGGACTATAATTAATTTAAAAGAAATGTTAAATATTTTTTTGTAAAATCAACAATCTTTTCTGGGCTATAAATGCCCACAATTCTGCTACTAGTCATTGTAGGAACATATTAGGACGTTCCCATCCAATACATGCTAATTATTAATTTACTTGTGAAGTTTCTCTTCTGCAAAGACATCTGAAGACCCCACAGGATTGTTTAAGGTTCTTGTTCCCAAAAATCAGTGTAAGAGCCTGGAGGGGATAAAACAAATTTAAATAAACTTTGCAAACAAAGAAAACAGGGGTATTATCATTATTATTGGTATTATTATGGGCAAATGTTAAACCCAGACGGGCAATGTAAAAGGCTATATGCAGTGTTAGCAGTAGGGTCATGGTTATAGCTGCATGAACATGAGCTTTCAGGTGAGAGAAGCTAATGGTGGATGATCCTCGGTGCAGTCTCAGGACGTGTAGGATGAGGGAGGTGATGGTCGATCCCAGTGATATTATAATCAGAAGCAATGGGATGGAAGCTCCCAAGTTTAATCCATACAAATATATATATCTAATATTCTTAAAATAATTATTTTCTTTTCTGCTGGAAGCTGTGTTATTTGCTGAATTGATGACATCATCAGTAATTGCCATCATAAGAGTAATCACACAAATGGATAACACAATGGATCCTAAGAGCAGCCAGGGCAGCAAATTGGTGAATCTGACCCTTAGGTACATGAGGAGACGGTGCTGGAAGGTGACAATCTTGATGCAGTAGAAGGTACATAACCAGGCAGTGATCCAGGTGCTCGATATGACTAAAACACATAACATGGCAAAGAGAATGTATTGGTTGTATGAAAGTAAAAAAATATTCCAGATTGTTATTATATTATAACTGAATAGCAAGGTTTGTGCAATGATGTTAAGTAGTCCTTGGACAGTTAAGATGAGATCAGGTGGACTTTGATATCCTCCCATAATCCAGGATCTGATACTGACCATCAGAATAAAAGCATTGAGAGGAACGCCGCTAAAGAATGAGGGAATGGTGACAGCTAAGACACCTAAGTCGTCCTTCTGCATTTTCTTTTTTTCCTTTACTTAAAAACTATAATTTTTGAAGAATGACCTCTAATGCTGTGCTCTATTTACTCTGTACTCTTTGTCTATAAATATAATACTAAGCAGCGCCCTTATAAAGCTTCCTCGCATTACTTCTCTCATCTGTCATGTGTCTGCATGTAACCTACTTTGCATACCAGGATCATTTTGCTGTAATCAGAGTATTTTGTGAATTTGAATGACATAAATTATGTGGATATGTTTGTTCTTCTCTAATCCTTATATTTCCAAGTAATTGATGCCATAGCACGGACCGGTCTGTCAGGTCACACAAGTCTCTTCCATGGCTGTCAGTTGTCTGATTACAATATAGACAAAAAGATAAAACCATTTTGTAGCTGGTACTGGCGCTGCCATCATTATGACAATACTTGTTTTTTTTCTGCAAAACTTAACTTTAACTTATACATTGCTAAAAATAATTATTGCCAAAAATGAAATATATATGATGCACGTTAAAGAAGGAACACCCCAGATATGTTCCTGATAATACCCATAAGCGATTATTTGGAGGGGTGTGTTTGTAATAAATCATTTATCCTCCCTGTGTATAGTTAGGGATATCTAACCTCATATTTTATTTACTCCAAAAGAGCCTCTTTTTAAAAACAAATGTAAGTTTTGCTTTTTGTTCCACTCTTAGCCTCTCATAACACTGTGCTAAATCATACAGAAAGCTTCAGAGATGGATAACAAGTGGATAGACAATGGGTCATCATTTAGTCGTTCAATCATGTTCAACTCTCCGTGACCATCTGGAGCATAGCATGCCAGTCACTTCCTCTCTGAGTTTCATCAAGCTCATATTCATTGCTTCAATTACCTCATCTATCCATCTTATCCTCTGCTGCTCCCGACATCAGATTTTTCTCTAGGTAATCCTGTCATTTGAAGATATGGTCAAAATATTTGAGCATAAACCTCATGATCATAACTTCCAGTGAACTGTTTGGCTTTATTTCCTGTAGTATTGATTGATTGGATCTTCTAAGCAGGTTTCTCCAGCACAAGCTGTCAATTCTATAGTGCCTACTCTTCTTTATGGTCTAGCTCTCACATCCATATATCAGTACTGGGAATACCATAGTTTTGACTATGCAGACCTTTGGTTACAATATAAATAGCTTGACTAGACTTGTCATTGGTTTTCTCCCTAGAAGGAAACATCTTTCCATTTCATGACTGCAATCACCATCGGAAGAGATCTTGGAGCCCAGGAAAATAAAATCTGTCACTGCCTCCCCTTCCCCATCTATTTGCCAGTAACTGAGATTGTTGTTTGGCATTATACATATATTTGTTTTTCGAATGTTGATTAGCAGGCCAGCTATTGCACTCTCTTCTTTACTCTCATCAGTAGGCCTTTTAGTTCCTCCTCACTTTCAGCCATCAGCATGGTATCCTCAGTGTATCTGAGGTTCTTGATATTTGTTCCTGATGACAATAAAGTGACAATATACAACCTTGTTGTACTTCCTTCCCAATTTTGTACCACTCATCTGTTCCATGTTTGATTTTGGCTGTGGCTTCTTGGTCCACATACAGATTCCTCAGAAAGCAGATGAGATGAACTCACCACATTTTGTCGTATTCCACACAGTCAAAGGCTTTAGAAGAGTCTATGAAGCAGAGATAAATGTTTTTCTCTGGGACTCTCTCACTTTCTCTATTACTCAGTGGACATTGGCAATTTTATCTCTTCTGCCTCTTCCTCTGCGGATCCTGGATTGCACATCTAGTAGTTTTGGTCCATGTATTGTTAGAATCGAGCTTACATGATCCTAAGCATTACTTTGTTTGCATTTTAAATTAGTGCAATTATTCAATAACTGGATCTTCGTCAATTTACATCACTCATTATAGATTGCTCCTTGTCTCTTCTTGCTATCCTCTGGCATTCTGCATTCAGTTGGACAAACCATTTTCCTATCTCCTCTACATTTTCTTTTCTTCTTTCCTGGACTGCTTTCAAAGGTTCATCAGACAGTCACTTTGCCTTTGTAGTTTTCTTTACGGAGGTGGGTGTATTCTTATTTTCTTCTATTTTTTGGACAAATCACACATTTCTGTTCAAAGCTCTTTAAGCATTCTATCTACCATGCCCAGTCCCTAAAATCAATTCTTTAGCTCCACTGAATATATTCTTGGTCTGCTGATTTTCCCTCTTTTCCTCATCTACTTCTGAACTTTGCAATAAGAAGATAATGATCTGATCCAAGTCTTGCTTTTGATGACCGTATAAAGTAGAACTCTTCCATCTTTCACTACAAAGTATATAGATAAACTGATTTCTATAATGTCCATCTGGTGATGTCCATGTGTAGAGTCATCTGTGAGGCTGTTGGAAGAGGGTTTTTACTTTGACCAGAGAATTATTTTGACTAAGTTATATTAATCTCTAACCTGCTTCATTTTGTACGCCAAGGCCAAACTTACCAGTTATTCCATGTATCTTTTGGTTCCCTACTTTAGCTTCCAATCCCCATGATGGGAGTAAGGTCTTTTCTTGGTGTTATATTTAGGAGGTGGTGAATATCCTTATAGAATTTGACAACCTCCATCTCTTCAGCATCCATGCTTGGCACATAGACTTAGATCACTGTGATGTTATAAAGTTTGCCTTGAATATTAATTGAAAACATTATGTCATCTATTGAGTTGTTACTGAGCACTGCTTTGGTCACTGCTTTGATTATAAGAGCTACTTCCTTTCTTCTGTGGGATTCTTGACCACAGTAGAAGATCTGGTGGTTGTCTGATATGATATGCATCATTCCAGTTAATTAGAGTTCACTAATTCCCAGAATATTAATGTTTAGCCTTGTCATCTCATGTTTGACCATGTCCAGTTTGCCTTATAGGTCAGAGTTCTCCCGTTCCATGTTCCTATGCTGAATTGTTATTTGCAGTAACAGACTTTCCTTTTCCCTCCAGACATATCGCAACTGAGCATTCTCTTGAATTTGTCCAAATTATTCATTTGATCTGGTGATTGTCAAACTCACCCTCTGCTCTTCTCAGTAATGTGGTAGTGACCTTCTTGTCTGAGGGGCTCATTACTAACATATTTTTATGTCTCTGGTTGTAATTATCCATTAGGTTATCTTGAAAAAGACACTGAAGTGGGTTGCCAGTTCTTTCTGTAGTTGACTGATATTTGTCTGACCCCTTTGGATTTTTGGTATGCTCATCTTGGGTGACCTTAGTTGGTATAGTTCAAAGCTTCATTGCAGTACACAAGCCCCTTCACCATGTCACAGTACCCATCTAGAAGGCATAGACTGTGCACTACAAACATGTATGTAAATAAGGTTAGGAAAACTGTAAGGAGGAACCCCTCCACCTACTGCTATGTTTCCATCAAGAGAGCATTGACTAAGCCCTGTAAGATATTATACCCATGAAGAGATGGTTTTCTTACAAACTGTCAATGTTTTATTATAATAAAATATCAACATTTAGCAAAATAAATTGGAATTTGTTTATACTAATTGTTAATATGCAACAAAAGCCAATCAATTGACAATTAATTTTACTAGACATATTTTAACTGAATAATGACAGTGAAACATCATATGTCTTGCTTTGCATGCGGTGGTCACTGCTGGGATGGAGACAGATGCACTCCCACCCACGGGGCACCTGACAGGATATGTCTACTAAAATAATAAAGATTAAATGTAAATTATAAAAATATGTTTGTTTCTTTCTGTACTGATTTCATTGTTTGTCAGTTATGTAAGGACCTCTAAACAATAGATAGTTAGGACTTGAGAAAAGAAAATCTTTATTAATCTTGTAATATGTATTTAAAGAGTTAATGACCCCCCCCCCCCCCAAGCTGTGTAAGCTCCAATGATCTTTTGAGGGTGGGTTGGAGAGGAGAACAACGTTCAAAACAGGATTTTAAACTTCTATAGTATAAGAAAGCTTTCTAAAAATGTGCATAATAAATGTAATATGCATGCTACAATCTAGTGTAAACGTGATTTCATGCCTGGTATCTACATTACAATGTATATGACACATATATGATGTCCTCTTTCACTCTCTGAAACACAACATAGCAGGGAGCTGTGTAAATTACTTGAGCTATTAGCCACCTGTGGTATAGCAGATTAGATAGGACTTTCCCCTGTCTTCTGTGTATGGTCAAACTGCCCTAATACTTCATTCAGGGGCTGGAAGGAACCAAAGCTTGTGAAGCCTGGGGAAGGTTTATTAAAAAATAGAATTAATTATTCAAATGTGCAGTAGAAGTTTAATAACACATGGTGATTGGCTAAAGGCATCTGCGCCTTCAGATTGGCTGTTGTCATTACCCAAAGAACACCATTGGCACAGTGAAACATGGTGGTGGCAGAATCATGCTGTGGGGATGTTTTTCAGCAGCCACGACTGGGAAAATGGTCAGAGTTAAGTGAAAGATGGTGCTAAATACAGGCAAACCCTGTACCACACTGTGCGTGATTTGAGGCTAGGATGGAGGTTCACCTTCCAGCAGGACAATGACCACAAACACACCGCTAAAGCAACACTTGAGTGGTTTAAGGGGAAACATGTAAATGTGTTGGAATGGCCTAGTCAAAGCCCAGATCTATTACTCACTATCTAGGGCTCATTAGTTGACTGGTAGAGGAATAATCTAGAATAATTATGATGCATAGAACCTACTAGGGTCACATGTGGTAACTACACCTCTGCAACCAGAATCTGATGAACAAAAGGATCATCAACAATCACTCCATTTCATAGAAGTAACCATTAATGTGCAAAGAGCTTCCATATGGTCTCCATCTGCTCAATTTAACAGGTGCAAAAATCATAGATGATGTGATACAAATCAATTCCACACACAATGTGTTTTCATACATTAATGATGATTCCAAAACAGATTATCAGAATCTGGAAAACAGAAAGTTAAACATACAGTATTCTTTCAGCAAAAAGTACTATCACTATCTACATGCAATAGTTGTGCCATGCTGATATCACATCTCACTGGTATATCGGTGGTACCAAGGCCAGACAGATTTCACTGTTCACATTACCCCCAAACACATGCACATTGTTCCTGATGTCAAACAAAGGTAATTATCCATTTTGTTTGTGGATTAAATCAAATACATGAATTTGTTTTTATAATGTTAACAGGATGACATGCAACAAAAAATGCATGTATAACTACTGGTTTGGATAAGCAGATCCTAATGGGACTGTGCAACTCTACAGTCATGTTCATTAGTGAAGAGATATGTAGTCATATATGGCATTTCATATCTATGTGCTGGGGTTAATGTCACTAATCGAATGCCTGATATGCACTGGGTTAAGGGATTTCTTACATGATAGTATAGCACTGCTTGAAGATGAAGAATATGCCTTCATGGTTATGAGACTGGGATATTAACACCTACAGAGACCAGACCAAGATTTCAATCAGGACACAATTAAGACTGACCACAACATCTCATCTCAATGGCAATCTACATTGAACATTAATCAGTGAAATGTTAAATATAACCAGACATGTACACTCTCTGTAGCCAGCCAATAGCATGTCAACATTTATACCAATTAGTATTCATTGAAGAGTGATGATGAGGAGGACTTAGGGGATGGTCCTAACATCTCCTCTTCCTCAGCACTTGTTCCCCACCTTCTGTGCCTGCTCTCCTACTCCCTCTTCCATGTCTAGGATGCGTTTGAGGGAGGGGTGCCACTACATTGGGTGGCTGGGGATCACCTTGTGCTGGTGTTGAGGTGTGAGATGAGGAGGCCATCGTCTCTAGTTGTGGCTGGAGAGATATGAGCTGGCATTCAGCCAATTGTATTAGTCGCTGCCTTTCCCTATGTTTCTGTTATCATATCTCTCCATCCTTTGGTTGTGCCTCCTCACCTTAGAATGTAGTGATCTGTTGCTTGCAAGGAGGAAGTTGGTGCAATGCACCTGCCTTTGGAGTAATCGCAGCATCTGTGTCCTTTGGGTGTTAAGTGTACTGTCATTCCTGTGAAACTAGGCAATAATTTGCCTCAAAGAGAGAGGTGGAGGTGGCGATGTCTGAGTTGTCGGTGGTGATGGCTGAGTTGCCGGTGGGGGAGGCCATGTTGGAGGACTCATAGTGTTGGAGACCATGTTGGGGGTGAAACAGTGTTTTTTCCCTGCTAGAGATGTGATTATTTTGGAGCATGTGGCAGTGTTGGCCATGATGATGGCTGGAGCCAGGACCACAACATCAGTGTAGGTGTCATTGTTTTCTGGCTCAGTGACATGTTCACTGGAGGGGGCTGAAAACACTGTGCATGTCCAGATGATGTGTGTGATGGCCCACGGGTTGAATCCCACTCCAGAGATAAGGGTGAGCCTCTTGTTTGTGACGGACCATCTTCTGTTGCTGGTCCCGGGCCATTTTGCATGTTAGGGTCTATTTCATCCTCCACTTCCGTGGTTGGATTTGTTTCCACCTCCAGTGGAGCCACCACCTGTGCCTCTGTGTTCAGCCTTGTGCTCCTCGGTACTGAAATGAAAGAAAGTATTTGAGTGTGTTTCTCTACACAATTGACAGCTATGTGTTTCCATAACCTTGTCACCTGTAATTACCTGCGGTGCTTATGTCACACAGATGAACATCGGCCTGCATCATTGCGAATCATGGCTCAAATGAATATATGCTGCTAATATAAATACTGGTGCGGTGTGCCATCTGCATGTCATTAGGACATGTGCTCTGCTGGATCTACGGTGCAGTGTGTGAGACGGACCATTCTGTGACAAATTCTCAGCAACGGTTGTTTACATGAAGATGAGTCATGATCCAGGTCAGGCCAGTAAATTACACACACATGTAGTCCTAAAGAGTCTGTATCCACATACGCTGCAGTGAGCACACCCATACATATACTCTCCTTTGGATAATTAATCAATCTTGATCTATTTGTTAACTTTTAATCTGAATCAATTGTGACTGCAGGTATTTGAACTATATTTAATTGCTAACAATTCTGATAATTAGATTTTTGCATCCCAGTATCTCATTAGCCATGAGCAGAGAGCTTACAGTGCAGCATGGCGATTGTATAACAATTGCTTAGGTGTGTGGTGTTGATATGTGTGCAAATGAGGGTGTTTAGGATACCCACATTACACAGTGCTCATATTCAAAATGTCCACCCCTCTTTGAAGGCCCACGACTGCCGCTGGCTCAATCCACTCCTTCAGGGTCCTCTCCTATTCACAGTATATAATGGCATGTACTACTCTGGCCTCCTCTGCCGTCTTTCTCTTGACCTTCATCAGACTGTCATTGTACTTGTGTTTCATTGACTTAATATCCCTGTTGGCATTCCCTGCTGTGGACATAGCTAATGCTACCTCACCCCAAGCATATGACTTCTGACTAGGCTTCACCCCCCCCCCCACCATGTATGATGCTATAGTGTACACGGATTTCCCTGAGGAAGACACTCATCTACCTCTGGGCTATAATTTTGAGCCCTGTAATTTAGCACAGACACCTGCCCTCCCAACAGTGCCTGGGGATCATGACCTCCCTGTTTTCTTCCTGGGGCCAGTCCCTCATCCCTACTACCGCCCAACATAGGATCAGGCCCCTGACCCTCTGACCCTAATCCTTGTGTGCCTACATCTGGGGGCACATCACTCCCTCTCTCCTGCTGTCCTACACCTCTCCTCCCTGTCCTATCTCCTCCTCTCCCTCTCTCTTACACATTAGGTGACATTGGCGAGAGTACAAATTTAGATCAAAGACTATTTAGAGTCTTATCTAAGGTTACATTAAAAAATACATCTTGCTATAAATAGAGCCCTACTGGTTGCGCCAATGAAATACATGCTGCCAAGGTCCAAAACGTTTCTGGGCAGATTGCATGAGATAGTTCAACATTACTTTGGTACTTTGTGGAAAGTGAGTATTTATCAGTTCAATAAAAAAACAAAAAAAAAATAATGCAGTGCTTTTTTTGAGTTTCTTGAAATTTCTCAACAGCTAATCACTCATAATGCAAGAGTTAAGATTTTTAGACTAAATATCAAGAGTGAAGTTCAGTTCTGCATGGGGACCAAAATCTAATACTTGGCAGCATGTTCAATGAAAACTGGATCTTGAATTGAGTTGACTGGAAAGTTGTTGGATGGCTTGTAGCGCACAAACTAATTGCCTTCTATTGTATCAGGAATGTCTTTCTTCATAAAGAGATACAGCTGCAATTGCAGATTATTTTAGCAATGATTATCTGCTGCTGGGCCCAAAATTCCTATTTCCGGCCATGTGAAGAAACAACAGTATGTAGCCTTGGACATCAGGTCAGGACATTTGGACATGGACCTTCACTTGTTAGGTTCACAATCAGAACAATTGTCAGCAGACCATCAAGCAGTTTGTTCTACAGATAAAGGAACCAGTCCAACTACTGCTAATTCCACATTGCTTATGTTCAGCTCTTCTATGGAGAAGACATGTGCAGTCATATCACAAAAATAGAAGATACGAAGGATAGTAGTCATATTTTGTCCTTTGAAACGATGTCATCCATAGGTTTCATTAATGACTTGCTGTGTTAATCAGAATATTATTAATATTAATCAGGAATTAACAGTAAAGTCATGGCTATAACAGCAATAACATGAGGTTTCAGTTGAGAGAAGCTAATGCTGGATGTTCCTCAGGACGATGATGCACAATTGTGGTTTATTATAAGTGCTATATTGAGGATTTGTGAATACTAAAGGAAATTAAAGGCAATTGCAATTTTTTATATATATATGTTCAATGATCCCATCTTAATCTTGCTTGTATTAGGGAGAGTTACCAAATAAACCCTACCTATCACATAACTTGATTGGAAACAAAATAAGATAACGAGAAGCAGAAAAAAAAATGAATAATTTGATTTAAGGACAATACAAAAATCGGTGTGTATGGCTTAAAATTGTCCAAACTTGTATGTAAAGATTTTTTTTTAAATTATAACATAACTTGCTCTGCCAGATGCAGTAGAGCAAGTTATAACAGCTTACTATCCCTTTAATATCAAATTAATGGATTTGTCCAACACACAGATTTTATATGGCAGATAATCACAGAATCAGGTTTAACCCATTTGTAAAAATAAAGTAATATCTTGCTCTGGATCTTTGTAATAAAATATAAATGACAGGTGAAGTTGTTTAATCCTCTGTGTTACTATGTAACAGTGTAAGATGGACATGCAAATCTAACTGAGCCCAAAGGATCTGATGGAAAACACATTAAGAGCTGGCACTGATTTCACTGCATTTAAATTACTCTCTGTCTTATTTGATTAGTTTTGTCAGTCTAAAATGACTAATGTAATGCTAAACATTTCTCTAAATACCTTTAACTCTTTCATAATGATTATGAGTTTTCAAGATCAGAATTGGTGTCTTCAGCCTGATCCACAGGAGCCATATATAATGTTGTATGTGGTTACCTCTGTGTCCTACAGAAAAGCATTAATACCTGAGATGTCACTACACTTACAGATAAAGACACTATCTATCTATCTATCTATCTATCTATCTATCTATCTATCTATCTATCTATCTATCTATCTATCTATCTATCTATCTATCCCTCTATCCCTCTATCTATCTATCTATCTATCTATCTATATCTATCTATCTTTCTATCTATCTCTTTTTCTATATATATTTATTTTTCTCTATATATATTTAATTCACTCTATATATTTATTTTTCTCTATATATCTCCCTCTATTTATCTTTATCTCTCTCTATCTCAATCTATCTGTGTTGCTCTATCACTCCTAATGGGGACAGACACATACATGATGGCATACATACATACAATCATACATACATACATCAGGACATACACACACATCAGGACATACATACATGCATACATTGGGACATACATATTTACATCAGGGCATACACACACACATATCAGGACATACATACACACATCAGGACACACAAACATCAGGACATATGCACACATCAAAACATACACACATCAAAACATGCATACATCTGGACATACATATGTATATCAGGGCACACACACACACATATCAGGGCACACACACACATACATCAGGGCATACACACATACATAAGAACAAACACACATCGGAACACATACACACTTCAGGGCGAACACACACATCAGGACATACAAAAATAAATCAGGACATACACATAAACATTAGGACATACATACACACATCAGGGCATACATAAATACATTGGGACACACACATAAATATCAGGATACAAACACTAACATCAGGACATACATTCATACATCAGGGCATACACACATTGTAAGGACATACACACATTAAGGATTAAGGACATACACACACTTCAGGACATACACACATCAAGACAAACATGCACACATCAGGACATACATACATACATATATACACAAATCAGAGCAAACATACATACATCGGGACATACAGTATATACAGTACATATATACACACACCAGAACAAATATACATATATACAGCAGGACATAAACACAAATATCAGGACATACAAATGCACATGAGGACATGCACGCATCCTTTAGGGCATACACACATACATCAGCACATACATACATATCAGGACATACACACACATCAGGACATACATACACACATACATCACACGCAACAGTATACACATTTTTCTAAATATGTAAAATATATTTACAAACTAGCACACAAACCTGCTGTTGCACAAAACAACAAACATGGAATTGCTAAAAACAGGATAAAGGATCCAAGGGCCGATGGGTCAGATTTTGGGGTCTGTATGGACAGAAATAACCAGGTGTTAACCTGGGAGTTGTGGGAGGAAACTTCTCTCCACCCCTATATAAACCTCTCCCTAAACCTACATCCTCACCTTAAAATATTCACTTTTCAGGTTGCACGTCGTCCGTTTGCAACCGCCGGCTCCCTCGCTGTTCCTCTGCTTCTCGCAGGTTCGTCCCATGCCTGACGTTTCTCCCTTTCCTTTTTGGGCTCCCCCGTCTCTCCGGCCGGCCTCCTTCCATGCTGCTTCCATAGCCGTTCGTGCACTCTCCTGCATCTCCTGTTCCTCCTCACTCCTGCCATGCTGCTCGTTTCTCCCCTCCTCCTAGCTACTGCCCCATCTTACCTCTGCGTCCCGATGGCCCCCTCCTGTTGCTCCGCCATCTCTGGTCTCATCCTGCGTCCCGCCGCGCTGTTTTCGGGCGTCCCAGCATGCCCTCTCCCGGCCAGGCTCCTCCTCCTTGCTCCCACCGCTTCCCATGCCTCCTCCGCTGCTGCCCGGCTCCCCTCCTCCAGACACCACCGCCGCAGCTCGTGGCACGCCCCTCTTTCGGCGGCACGCCCCTCTTTCGGCGGACCCGGCTCTCTTTGTCCAGGTTCGAAGCTGGCGCTTGCGCCGCGCCTCTCCTTCAGCGGCCGTGCCCTTCTTTTTGTTCCGTCCCTCCTCTGTCCCATGCCGCGGCTCCTTTTTCCTTTCTCCCCTTCCTGCCCTCCCCTGGCCTGGCTCCTTTGCCTCGGGCGCCCTGCTGGTGCTCGTGCCACGCCCCCCTCTCGTCGACTCCGCCTCCTCCTGCCTCCTTCCCTGGCTTGGCTCTTTTTGCCTCCGGCGCCCGGTGGCGCTCGCCGTTCGCCCTTCTCTTGCCGGCTCCGCCTTCTCCTGCGCTCTCCCTCGGCGGCGCTCACACCACGCCCCTCTTCCGGCAGCCCCACCTCCTTTTCGTTGTACCTAACCCCTCGCTCTGCGCTTCCGCTTCTCTTGTGCCCCCTGTTCGCCCCGCCAGCATACCCTGCTTCGCCTCTCTTGGCCAGTTGTTCCCCCTATTATTGCCTTTTTTTGGCCTCTAATCTATTCTCACACTCGGATCACGCTAGCACCAAACACTGCCATGTTCTCGTGCTGGCAGACTCAAATCAATCCTTTTAGTTACCAGCCATACACCTATCGTATCAATAAACGTACACCATACTCCATTCAGTGATTAAAATCTACATGTGCAAATCAGACCTGCCAGAGCACATCTCCTTCATGCACCGTCTCAGTCAGTCCAATTCACCCCCCTTTTTACCTGAGACCAAGTCTCTAGCTGAATCTAATCACAGGCTCACCTTCATATAGCATTACAATCTAGTAAATACATAACTACTATACTTCACAAACAACTTTTTCGTTTACCATGCACCCACAGTTACGCTTCGAACAGTCGCTACCCTACGTCATACGCATCATTGCCATCACGCATTCGGCTCAGTACCATACGTCTAAATGGACTTTGCTCTAACCTCGTCCCCTCATCGAAACCATTCATTTCAATCCCTACACGTATGCCATGCCATATACCAGTCGCTCACCCCAAACTGCTTCTTTCTTTCACTAGACTCTAACGATAGGCATGGCTGACCAAGCCATCTCGGACGCTTAGAGCTCTCCCTCACAGGCCGCCTCATCTCCACCGAGATCACCATCCATACCAGGCAGCCATGCTTCATACCGTAATTGGACCGTCCCTCGGATAATCCAGGAACTCATAGACAGAAGCATACCATATCCTGCCACCGCCAGGAAAGCAGAACTCTACCGACTCCTAAAGGAATCTCATACTCAAAAGCCTTCCAACTTACCACCATCGGACCCCATCGCCCAGATGCAACACATGTTGTCGGACATCGCGGCATCCATAAACTCTCTGGAAGCACGCATGACCAGACTAGAAGACCAACGAACCCTGGGACCAAAACCAGGCCCCACAACTTATGCTGACAGACCAGGTGAGTCTTCTAACATCCCTCCTGCCATTATGCCATCCCATTTCGTCTCCCCTCAAATCAGGAGAGATATATTAGACGGCACGGACATCAACCTCGTGCTATTACTTATTCCAACCCAAGAAGGTTCAGAGAATAAAACCATGACACAGGTGGATGTATCCATTACGATCCTTGCCAAAGATCCTCGCCTGAATCGAAAACTGACGGTTACCGAATTCGTGCTTGCTTTTAGCGTCTATAGAGACATGTTATGCTCCGCTTATCCAAACAGACGACAAGAACTGGACGACTGCTTCTACCTCATCATCGATCTAGCGCACAAATATGGCGGATACTACTTTTTTTTTTTTTTTTTTAATAAGCAAAAATGTGTTTAATGTCTCTTTTGGCTTTTTTTTTTAACTAAATTTTCATTGAAAGAAACAAAGTTCTTATATACAACATCACATAATCAAGACAAATCACATATATAGTTGTGAGCAGCAGAAAATGTTGCTAACGCTGACATCATAAAGGGGGTGTGGCTATGATGTAAGTGGGGGTGGGCCTAACACCTGATCTTAACAGAAGCGTGGCGGCCATTTGCATTTCAGAGAAAGACAGCAAAGTGAGAGAGGGAGACAGCTACAGAGAGAGAGGGAGACAGCTACAGAGAGAGAGGGAGACAGCTACAGAGAGAGAGGGAGACAGCTACAGAGAGAGAGGGAGACAGGTACAGAGAGAGAGGGAGACAGGTACAGAGAGAGAGGGAGACAGGTACAGAGAGAGGGAGACAGGTACAGAGAGAGGGAGACAGGTACAGAGAGAGGGAGACAGGTACAGAGAGAGAGGGAGACAGGTACAGAGAGAGGGAGACAGGTACAGAGAGAGAGGGAGACAGGTACAGAGAGGGAAAGAGACAGGTACAGAGAGAGAAGGAGACAGGTACAGAGAGGGAGAGAGACAGGTACAGAGAGGGAGAGAGACAGGTACAGAGAGGGAGAGAGACAGGTACAGAGAGAGAGGGAGACAGGTACAGAGAGAGAGGGAGACAGGTACAGAGAGAGAGGGAGACAGGTACAGAGAGAGAGGGAGACAGGTACAGAGAGAGAGGGAGACAGGTACAGAGAGAGAGGGAGACAGGTACAGAGAGGGAGAGAGACAGGTACAGAGAGGGAGAAGACAGGTACAGAGAGAGAGGGAGACAGGTACAGAGAGAGAGGGAGACAGGTACAGAGAGAGAGGGAGACAGGTACAGAGAGAGGGAGACAGGTACAGAGAGAGAGGGAGACAGGTACAGAGAGAGAGGGAGACAGGTACAGAGAGAGGGAGACAGGTACAGAGAGAGAGGGAGACAGGTACAGAGAGAGGGAGACAGGTACAGAGAGAGAGGGAGACAGGTACAGAGAGGGAGAGAGACAGGTACAGAGAGGGAGAGAGACAGGTACAGAGAGAGAGGGAGACAGGTACAGAGAGAGAGGGAGACAGGTACAGAGAGAGAGGGAGACAGGTACAGAGAGAGAGGGAGACAGGTACAGAGAGAGAGGGAGACAGGTACAGAGAGGGAGAGAGACAGGTACAGAGAGGGAGAGAGACAGGTACAGAGAGAGAGGGAGACAGGTACAGAGAGAGAGGGAGACAGGTACAGAGAGAGAGGGAGACAGGTACAGAGAGAGGGAGACAGGTACAGAGAGAGAGGGAGACAGGTACAGAGAGAGAGGGAGACAGGTACAGAGAGAGGGAGACAGGTACAGAGAGAGAGGGAGACAGGTACAGAGAGGGAGAGAGACAGGTACAGAGAGGGAGAGAGACAGGTACAGAGAGAGAGGGAGACAGGTACAGAGAGAGAGGGAGACAGGTACAGAGAGAGAGGGAGACAGGTACAGAGAGAGAGGGAGACAGGTACAGAGAGAGAGGGAGACAGGTACAGAGAGAGAGGGAGACATAAAGAGAATTACAGAGCAAGAGCACACACAGACAGTGAGGGAGCACAAAGACAGCGCAGAGAGAGTTCACAGATAGAGCGCACAGAGAGAGAGTGCAGAGAGATTGACAAAGAGAGTGAGGGGTACAGAGACAGAGATTGCACACAGACAGCAGTGCACATAGGGTGCAGATAGAGAAAGCGCACACGCAGAGAGCATGCCCAGCCGGTACATCTACACATTATATAGTAATAATAATAATAATAATAATGCACAAGAGCATGCCCAGCCGGTACATCTACACATTATATAGTAATAATAATAATAATAATAATGCACAAGAGCATGCCCAGCCGGTACATCTACACATTATATAGTAATAATAATAATAATAATAATGCACAAGAGCATGCCCAGCCGGTACATCTACACATTATATAGTAATAATAATAATAATAATAATGCACAAGAGCATGCCCAGCCGGTACATCTACACATTATATAGTAATAATAATAATAATAATAATGCACAAGAGCATGCCCAGCCGGTACATCTACACATTATATAGTAATAATAATAATAATAATAATGCACAAGAGCATGCCCAGCCGGTACATCTACACATTATATAGTAATAATAATAATAATAATAATGCACAAGAGCATGCCCAGCCGGTACATCTACACATTATATAGTAATAATAATAATAATAATAATGCACAAGAGCATGCCCAGCCGGTACATCTACACATTATATAGTAATCACATATATAGTTGTGAGCAGCAGAAAATGTTGCTAACGCTGACATCATAAAGGGGGCGTGGCTATGATGTAAGTGGGGGTGGGCCTAACACCTGATCTTAACAGAAGCGTGGCGGCCATTTGCATTTCAGAGAAAGACAGCAAAGTGAGAGAGGGAGACAGCTACAGAGAGAGAAGAAGACAGGCACAGAGAGAGAGGGAGACAGGTACAGAGAGAGAGGGAGACAGCTACAGAGAGAGAGGGAGACAGGTACAGAGAGAGAAGGAGACAGGTACAGAGAGAGAGGGAGACAGGTACAGAGAGAGAGGGAGACAGGTACAGAGAGAGAGGGAGACAGGTACAGAGAGAGAGGGAGACAGGTACAGAGAGAGAGGGAGACAGCTACAGAGAGAGAGGGAGACAGCTACAGAGAGAGAGGGAGACAGCTACAGAGAGAGAGGGAGACAGGTACAGAGAGAGAGGGAGACAGGTACAAAGAGAGAGGGAGACAGGTACAGAGAGAGAGGGAGACAGGTACAGAGAGAGGGAGACAGGTACAGAGAGAGAGGGAGACAGGTACAGAGAGAGAGGGAGACAGGTACAGAGAGGGAGAGAGACAGGTACAGAGAGAGAGGGAGACAGGTACAGAGAGAGAGGGAGACAGGTACAGAGAGAGAGGGAGACAGGTACAGAGAGAGAGGGAGACAGGTACAGAGAGAGGGAGACAGGTACAGAGAGGGAGAGAGACAGGTACAGAGAGGGAGAGAGACAGGTACAGAGAGAGAGGGAGACAGGTACAGAGAGAGAGGGAGACAGGTACAGAGAGAGAGGGAGACAGGTACAGAGAGAGAGGGAGACAGGTACAGAGAGAGAGGGAGACAGGTACAGAGAGAGAGGGAGACAGGTACAGAGAGAGAGGGAGACAGGTACAGAGAGGGAGAGAGACAGGTACAGAGAGGGAGAGAGACAGGTACAGAGAGAGAGGGAGACAGGTACAGAGAGAGAGGGAGACAGGTACAGAGAGAGAGGGAGACAGGTACAGAGAGAGAGGGAGACAGGTACAGAGAGAGAGGGAGACAGGTACAGAGAGAGAGGGAGACAGGTACAGAGAGAGAGGGAGACAGGTACAGAGAGAGAGGGAGACAGGTACAGAGAGAGAGGGAGACAGGTACAGAGAGAGAGGGAGACAGGTACAGAGAGAGAGAGAGACAGGTACAGAGAGAGAGGGAGACAGGTACAGAGAGAGAGGGAGACAGGTACAGAGAGGGAGAGAGACAGGTACAGAGAGGGAGAGAGACAGGTACAGAGAGAGAGGGAGACAGGTACAGAGAGAGAGGGAGACAGGTACAGAGAGAGAGGGAGACAGGTACAGAGAGAGAGGGAGACAGGTACAGAGAGAGAGGGAGACAGGTACAGAGAGAGAGGGAGACAGGTACAGAGAGAGAGGGAGACAGGTACAGAGAGAGAGGGAGACAGGTACAGAGAGAGAGGGAGACAGGTACAGAGAGAGGGAGACAGGTACAGAGAGAGAGGGAGACAGGAACAGAGAGAGGGAGACATAAAGAGAATTACAGAGCAAGAGCACACACAGACAGTGAGGGAGCACAAAGACAGCGCAGAGAGAGTTCACAGATAGAGCGCACAGAGAGAGAGTGCAGAGAGATTGACAAAGAGAGTGAGGGGTACAGAGACAGAGATTGCACACAGACAGCAGTGCACATAGGGTGCAGATAGAGAAAGCGTACACGTAGAGAGCATGCCCAGCCGGTACATCTACACATTATATAGTAATAATAATAATAATAATGCACAAGAGCATGAACAGCCGGTACATCTACACATTATATAGTAATAATAATAATAATAATAATGCACAAGAGCATGCCCAGCCGGTACATCTACACATTATATAGTAATCACATATTATAATTGTCTTACTACGAGTCGTCGTCACACTGTTTGCGTGGTCCGTACGACTTTGCGGGCTTAGCGATGAGCGCCGCAGGCGCTCATCGCTCGGGGAGCCTCGCGAAGCGAGGCGAGCCGTTAAACCGTAGTACAGTAGCGGGCTTAGCGATGAGCGCCGCAGGCGAGCCGTTACACTGTTAAACCATAGCACTTTGGCAATGAGCGCCTGTGTGGCGCTCATTGCAGGCGAGCCTCGCGTAGCGAGGCGAGCCGTTAATATGGAGCACTTTGGCAATGAGCGCCGCAGGCGAGCCTCGCATAGCGAGGCGAGCCGTTAATACGGAGCACTTTGCCAATCAGCGTTAATACGCAGAACAAAAATACGGCCGCAACTCGCGAACACGAAAAAAAAATACAATCACAATAAATACACACAGCACATACATAAAAAGCTTACCGACAGCAAGAGGGAGCATCCACGACCTCAAAAAAACAAGTTACACCTTCATTTTATTAAAAATAAAACAGTTTAGACACTAAAAAAGTCTCGAAGCGAGAGAAAAAATGGCGGCCGAAAAAAACGAAAACGAGGCTACAGCACTATAACCACGGAAAACACGTACGGATAATCCGATAAGACGCATACTACACATTACCGCCCATTTAATCACGTACGGATTATCCGCTAAGACGCATAACACACATTACCCGCCATTTTACGATAATGCGGAACTAAAGTACTACGCTAACGGTTTCAGCTCGCGCACGCACACTATTACACTGCACACGTTCTAAACGCTTACACAGCACCTCCACACCACCAATGCTGCTGCAACATCACTACAGATTGCCAGCTCTTAAACACAATGCATACAAATTGGTAAAGTATAGTCATTCATTAATTATTTATTATTTTAACTTATATATTTCAGTAGTACACACAAAACACCATTAGCTACCTTACAATTCCATATGTATATTAATAACTAAACAACTTTCCAAACATTTTTTGCCCCGTTAATACGGAGCACTTTGGCAATGAGCGCCACAGGCGCTCATTGCAGGCGAGCCTCGCATAGCGAGGCGAGCCGTTAAACAGGACCACTTTGGCAATGAGCGCCGCAGGCGCTCATTGCAGGCGAGCCTCGCTTAGCGAGGCGAGCCGTTAATACGGACCCCTTTTTTTATGGAGCAAAGTGCTCCATATGTATATTAATAATTATACAACTTTCCAAACATACACATCTCATTGCCTTAGCGAGGCGAGCCGTTAATACGGACCCCTTTTTTTATGGAGCAAAGTGCTCCATATGTATATTAATAATTATACAACTTTCCAAACATACACATCTCATTGCCGTCATTTTTTGACGGGCAATACGCTAGTACAATATATTTTTGATTAAACCTAAACTGTTCTCAATAAACCATATGTTCATTTAAATTTCACTGAATAGTATTAACATAAACAAAACAGAGAGATGAGGTATTTGTTAGTAGCTTTCAAGTTTTATATATATATATATATATATATATATATACACACATATATCTATCTATAAATATAGCAACTTGCCCATCAAAAATGTGAAGCCATGGCAATGCTGTTTGCCTCACAATGTCAAGCTTTTTTTTTTTTTTTTTTTCCTTTCTCTTTTTTTGACGAGTATTACAATATATTGCATTATACAAAGACAAATAACATGAAAACATAGACATGACAACACCCACACACACAAAGCAAAAAAACAAAGGGGAAGAAGTCATGTAGACATTACCGGGAAAACATCTATCTCCACCAAATCTCTAACTTAATAGCAAATATTGGTCCCACAGCTGCCATTTTATCAAATGCGTGGCTTTAAGAGTCATGTCCCATATATTATTGGCTGATTCTATTTCTATCATCTCCCTATTATTTGAGACAGCAATCTCTAATTCTTTCCAGAATATGGCGGATACTACTACTACGATTATTACAAGTCATTCTCTGCCAAGGTGGCTGCAGCGCTCTCCCAGTTCCACTACACCTTTAACTGGGCACATCTGGACCACGAGCTGTTCTGTCGACAATTTGCTGGAGTCAAGGTAGCTCTCTGCAACCATTGCCATTCACCCTTACATAATACTATTTTTGTCCCAACACACCCACTCCAAGCACCTCAACCAACCCACCGCCACTTCTGCCCTTGCCTACTGCACCACGCACTCAGAAAGACAGCGCTATATGCAACAACTTCAACACCAAGGGTTGCAATTTTAACGCATGCAGACTACTTCACGTATGTTCAGTATGCCACAAGGCTCACGCTAAAATCATATGTCCCCAAATAGTGCACTACTCGTGACTAGGACATCTGAACATACCACTATTGGCGCACTACCTAAAACACCACCCATCACGTCCCTTCACTTCTTACCTCCTACCAGGTTTCACAAACGGTTTCCACACAGGGGTCACTGCATTACCTCAGGTTTCCTTCGCTAGCGATAATTTAATCTCAGCTACAAAGGAACCTGAGGTAGTGGACCAACTCCTCAACACCGAAATTGCTAACGGCTACCTCCTGGGTCCTTTCACAACACCGCCGTTCCCCATCTGGAGAATCAATCCCATCGGTATAGCCACACGTAAGTATACTCACAAAAAACTCCTAGTCGTAGACCTATCTTCCCCTCACTACTCCACCACACCGAGCATCAACTCACTCATCCCGTCCGACAAATATTCACTCCAATACGCACGAGTAGACAACGCTATCACTCACATAGTAAGATTAGGCCCAGGATGCTGGCTGTCAAAATCAGATATAAAAGACGCCTTCAAACAGATCCCCCTCGATCCATCTCTCTGGCACATACACGGCATCAAATGGAAGGATACATTCTACTTCTCTAACAAGCTGATGTTCGGGTCCAAGAGTAGTCCAAAAATATTTGACTACTTCGCCCAAGGATTGCAGTGGATCCTGACACACGTCAAACGATGCCCTATAGTAATCCATTACTTGGACGATTTCCTATATATAGAACCAGCTACCTCCAAACCATCAAGCCTAGAAAAGTCGGTAACTCTATTTACCGATAAGCTCTGAGCCCTGCATTAACCCCACATTAACCATCGCAGTGGGGGTCCCAATTGCACGCGATTAGGGACCCTCGCTGCAATAAAAATTCAAAATTCCTGCGTTACTGGTCCTTAAAGGACCGTAAAGGTCCTTAAAGGACCCGTTGTAAAAGAAAAAAACCTTAACACTGTCACCCTGTCAATCATGGGGGTCAATAGAGACCCCCATAAGCCCTTCATTAAGCCTGTCACTCATGGGGGTCAATACAGACCCCCATAAGCCCTTCATTAACCCTCTCACTCATGGGGGTCAATACAGACCCCCATAAGCCTCTATTTAACCCCATCAGTCCCATAAGGGTATATTAACACCATTATGGGACTGTTACAACACTACATTAACCACATAAGTGCCATGATGGTCCTTAAGGACCACCATGACACTAAGTATAAACACTATACCGCACTAGACCCCCCCCAATAAAACATTAAATATCAACTAAACACCCTCTACACTAACCTATTAACATCTACACTACCTACCCCCTACACCACTCTAATTACAGAAAATAAAAAAGCCTAGTCAGACAAAAAAATATCTACATTACATGAAATAAAAAACCTAACTAACAAAAAAAAAATAAACTACATAACACAAAATAAAAAATGGAACATTATAGATAAAAAATAAACATTACAACCCCCCCTCACTACAGAAAAAAAAATACACACCTGAAAAGGAAATACATAGAATACAAATACATATAATACAAATACATATAATACAAATACATACAATTACAATACAATTACATACAATACACACCTATCTAATATACATAACACAATCTATCGAAATAAATAGCATAATCTAATATACATGCTATCTATATAATAATACATTCCCAATCTATCTAAATAAATAAAACAATTTAATATACAATACATCCTATGCTATCTATATAAAACACATACCCCTAGATAACTACAGTAAATCCTATCTATATATTAACTAATCTAAGTCTAAGCTAAAATAAAATAATTATGACCACTTACCTTTGCAGATGTCAATTAGGATCAGCCACCACGAAAAAAAAAAAAAAAAATAGTGCAACACGTTTACAGGTCTAAAATAAACATTCTATACATTCTATACATTCTATACATTCTAAATATTCTACTCACCTTTCCGCCATGTCACGTCCGGCATTCTTTAAAATCTTCTCCGGCGCTGCACCTGTTAAAAAAAAAACAACATTAATAGACATACCTCGAAATAAAATAAACATAATCTACATTATACTTACCTCCCCGCGATGTCTCCGGCCTCCTGCGGATCCTCTTCTGCTATGCCCTGTAAAAAAAAAAAAAAAGTATACTTACATCCGCACTCCCGGACATCCCCGACGCTAATGAGGCTCCAGGAGAATTTTCCGGAAGAAAATAAGCAATGGCGCCTTCTGATTTGAAAACGCTGTCTATCAAATTCACCCAAACAGGAGGCGCCAATGTGTGCACCAATCACAAACGGATACACCTTAAAATCCCACTCTGATTGGATAATGCACCTGTCAATCTTTATATAAACCAATCACAAGGTGCAGATGCCTTCAGCCAATCACAATGGAATACACCTCCACAGGGTGATTGGTTGGAGCCTCTGCACATTCTGATTAGTTGCACTGACAATAGCCAAACACAATGGAATACACCCTCACGTACTGATTGGTGAAGGAATTGCGCATTCTCATTGGCTATTGTTAATATCAATCAATATTACAGCCAATGGGAAGGCGCAGATGTCTTCACCAATCAGTACATGGGGGTATATTCCATTGTGATTGGCTGATGGCAATAAAGCCTTAGGATTAGTTCAAATAAAGATGGATAGGTGTGTTATCCAATCACTGTTGTATTTTGGGGTGTATACTTTTTTCATTGGTTCACAAATGGGGTCTTCTCATTGGCTGAATTTGATAGACAGCCTTTTCAGCCAATCAGAAGCCGCCATTGCCAATTTTATTCTGGAACACTCCATAGGAAGGTCATTAGCGTCGGAGACATCGTGGATATGTAAGTATAATGTAGATTGTGTTTATTTAAATTTGATTTATGTTTACTAATGGAATGTTTTTTTTTACAGGAGTATCGCCGGACAAGCAAAGATGGCGGACGGAACATGGAGGACGTGACAGGCTGGGACGTGACATGCTGGAACAGGACATGCTGGAAAGGTGAGAATAATATTTAGAATATTTAGAATGTTTAGGTATTTCATGTGAACGTGTTGTATTAATTTTTTTAATCTTTTTTACCTTTAGGTTGCTGATCTGAAGAAACAACTCAAAGGTAAGTGGTCTTAATTATTTTATTGTAGCTTACAATAAGGGTATCTATATATATAGAGAGAGAGCATGTATTGTATATTACATAGATAGATAGGGGGATGTAGGGGGATGTAGTATTGTATATTAGCTAGTGGGATGTATATTACATTATATAGTGGCATGTATATTAGATAGAGGCATGTATATTAGATAGTGGCATGTATATTAGATAAGGGCATGTATATTACATAGGGGTGTATTGTATTTTATTTATTTGTATTGTATTTTATTTAATTGTGTTGTATTGTATTATATGTATGTATTATATGTATTTCATTTTCAGGTGTATAATTAAAAAAAATTTTTTTGTAGTGACGGGAGGTTGTATTGTATTTTTTTATTTTCTGTAATGTTCCTGTTTTTATTTTTGCTCACTTAGGTTTTTTTGTTTTGTTCTGTAATGTACTTTTTTTTTTTTTGGTGATTTTAGTTTTTCTTATTTTATGTCATGTAGATTTCTGCTTTTTGAGGAATTTAGTTACTTGAGGCACACAGTATACTCACATTGTGTGACAAACAGCATTTAAACACTTTCTTTTATAGAGCGTCATTTTTTGATGGGCAAGTCGCTAGTAATAATAATAATAATAATATTAGAGTAATTGCTGCCTAGTTAGCCTAATGGGTAATCCGGCCATGTGTTTTAAGAAAAGGCATGGCCTCTCAGGTTCTGATGTGCCATTTTCTCAGAAACAGGTATGAGGGGACAGGCTATGATCTTCACTAAGGAGTTGTCAAAATATGCTTGTCCTGGGGACCTGCTTCTGAATATGTTTGAGGAAGGATATCACATTCCAGTTGTCAGTTTTTTTACCTTGGGCTATTCTCCATATTTTGTTATGAGTATTTGGTTTGTCTTATACTAAATAATTTAGATTGGCCCTTAAGGTTTCCCAGTGCACATAGCTCGATTGGCGGCAGCTTGAATATTTGACTGGTCCACAAGAATCCCCAAATCATATCGTACATCTGATTCTTACATCTGACTGCTTTGTCCTTTTGGTTTAACCCTTCACAAAGTCCTCTTTGATGAAACAAGTAATAAACGCCCTGAAAAGATGTAAAGCCACTTTTGAGTCAAGGCCGTCTATACCTTTCACATTGTTTCTCAGTTTATGTCTGAATGTTTTTGTTTTGACATTTTGAAATGTAGTTTGTTTAGAGCAGCTTTCTCCCTGGACTTCTTTAGTGTCTTTCATATTAGCAAACTAGTTTGCCCAACTAAATTAATCCCTGTCAGTATTTCTAATTGGGAAGTGATGGATTAAAAGATCTAAAACTGATCAGAAGGTCACTGGAAAGCATTTCTTCCTTTACCCTATTGGGGAAAATGCATGCCCTTGTTTGTTATTCCTTTCTTTTCTTTCTATGCAGCCTGCCCTTGTTGGCCCTTTATTTATTCATGCCTTTCCAAATTTCAATTTATTGGCACCTTGGGTTTGATGGGGTGGATTATGGGTCCCTTCTTTTTGCACTAGGGCAGCCACTGAGGCTGTTGGCTTGTTTCTTGATGAGGGTGAAATTTGTTGTCTTGGAAGGTCGTTGTTAAAGCATTTTTGCAGATATTGTAACAGAAACCCATCACTGTTATTATACCAAGGACATTATACCAGGCCAGGGAAGGGTTCACTGGACTATACGAGGCCCAAGGGATAATCTTGGCTTTCCATCATCTTTGTTTAGAAATGGAAGTCTGCAAGGAACAGGAAGAGCTAACCCAATTATCCATCTGCTTTGTTTGTAAACACTCTATTGTGTAGGGAACCAGTCGGCTCCAGTGATGATGTGTTAAGATTATAATCCAGTTGCTAATTAAGTCTTTGTATGGCCAAAGGTGTGAGTATTCCATTGTCCTTGTGGAGGATCTCACCCCCCCCCCCCGTTCTGACTATATATATATGTGTGTAAAAGAAATAAAAAGGATGCCTGTTCTGAAAATCCACGGTGTGTATCGCCCATTGTAGAAAAGAGGGACTTGTGGGACCGGGCTGAGCTATACTTGGATATCTTTGTTAGCGGAGATATTGACCTCTGATATCACAGCTCCGTTACATTTGGTGGCAGTGACGGGATAGAAGCCAAGCCTCACAACGAAGCAGCAGCAGCGGTTCGCATGGAGACGAACTACGCAGCCCTAAAAAGAGCAACGTTAAAAGAACTGCTGGAAGCCAGGGCCAAATAGCCAGCAACAAGGTGAAAGATGTCCTAATTGCTGAACTGATGGAGAGAGACCGAGCCAGCAGTGCTGTACCGGGACCAGAGATGGAGGAGAGTGCAGTCGCTAAAGAGCTAAGGGTAAGGTTGTCCTTTTACCAAAACTCCCCATCAGAAGAGACTATCACCAGAGTGATGGCGGAGGCACAGAACTATGTTTTGGCCAACCAGCAACAGACCCTACAGCTGCAACTAGCGGGCCAGCAATTCAGAGAGGGGCCACCCGCAATGTCGGAACCCACGCAAGACAAAGCCAAGCTCCCATATAATGCCTTCAAAGCCATCACAGATACGGACGAGGATAAAGATGGATACTTGCAGGACTTTGAAAGACTGTGCCATCTACATGGTGTTGAGCAAGCGGACTGGGTAACCCTGTTGGCAGGCAAATTGTCTGGCCGTGCTGCAGAGGCATACAGGGCTGTACCTAACGAGGACAGCCGAGACTACTACCAGGTGAACAAAGCTATCCTCACCCGGTATGCGATCACCCCAGAGGCCTATCGACACCGATTTTGGGAGCTCTCAAACAAGAGAAGGACTCCCATGCAGAGTGTGCTTGTCGCCTACCCGAGCGGCCATGGGATGGGCTCAGGCAACCAAGTCACCACCCTAGAGGAACTGCTACAGTTGTTGTTGCTGGAGCAGTTCTTCAGCAGACTAACCACAGAAGTACAAGTTTGGGTAAGGGACCGTAACCACCCGGCAGAAAGCTCGCAACTCGGATCAGCCCACACACTGAGGCTCAGGTAAGCAACCAGTACCCACCCCTAGAGAATCTGCCCTGGGATAGCCCCCTAGAATTTAGGAAGGAGGTAGCCATAGACCCCTCGTTACAAGTATATAAAGATCGGGTCATCTCCAGTCAGGCATGGTTAGAGGGGGAACAGTACTCATGGGACAAGGAATTACTGTATAGTAATACAGAGAGGGTAGGGCCTGGGTCTATACCAATAGTCACTAAGCAGTAGGTAGTGCCCCAGAAATATAGGCAGGAATTGCTCCAGATTGCCCACGATATCCCTCTATCTGGACACTTAGGGATAGTTGCACTAAATACCGGCTAACCCAGAACTTTTTCTGGCCAGGGATATCCAAAGATATCCGGCAGTATTGTAGGACCTGTGACACATGCCAGAGGGTGGGTAAACGGGGAGACCGCCAGAAAGCCAAACTTCGCCCCCTGCCAATGGTAGAAGAAGCATTTAGCTGGGTGGCCGTAGACCTAGTAGGGCCCCTAAATAGGCCAAGCCCGTCTGGCAAGAAATATATCTTGACCATCGTAGATTATGCCACTAGGTATCCAGTGTCATGAATCAGCCAGTGGCCATATTGTGTTTGGACAAAGTTCATGGCTCATGCTGTGGAAGAAAAGGTTTGGGGCCCACTTGTTAATGGATATATTGTTACGTTGTGGTCTAGGGGATAAAGTATTATAAGTTTATCCCTTAGCATATTCCCATACCTCCCATGTTTAGGCTCACTGTAATGAGTATCCTGTGAGGGGTCTAATGGGATATATTGGTTGTATGTGGGTTAAACATTGGGTGTTATATTTGTAAATATGAATGTATGTTATTCTATTAGTATGTTATTATATTGTAGAGGGGAAGCCGTTGAATACAGCAAACCTCCTTTCACAACCTCCTTTTGTTCCCAAAGGCCTGTTAATCCCATTATGTAAGTGTCCAGCAGAGTACTAACAATGGGAGCTCACAGCTGGAGAGCAGACAGGCAGGCCCCCAGCAAACAATGGGTTGGGCCTGAGGCTTCTTCAGCCTTCATAGCATGGGCACAGGAGAACCAAGGTATGCTTTGCCCCTGGAGATTCAGAGCCCAAATTAATTAGTTGGCCGCCTAGTGGGTGGAACCTGGGGAGGAGTCTCATGGTTCCCACGTAGACCCTGCCTGATGTTGGCCAAAGGCAGTTAGGGGCTGACTAAAGGTAGCCCTCCTTGGTAATGTTGTATGCCTGTTTAAAAAGATGTTGTTTTCCAAATAAAGTGTTCATAATTTTCATCAAGACTTTGTGTGCAGGTGTATTATTGACCCAGGGGCATATCGTGGTAGAGGAGATCGTTTCTGACTCCCTTCCAGGTTTCCAGGCACACTACCAAAAGCTGGGAATTATGCTCTTGCATCTACAATGACTGTCCATTGGTCTGGAGCCACCCAAACGTAGGTCTAAAACCTACAGGAGATAAGAGACTAGATTCTCTATACTTCCATCATCATTGTAGGTTTTGACATCCAGAGGCGGTGGCACTGACCATATCCACGCTGAGGACGGTCGCGGATGCACTGATTCAAATTTTCTCCCACCTGGGATTTCCCCGTGAGATTATCTCGGATCAGGGCACCCAATACACAGCTGAGGTCACCCACCAACTCTGGAGACTCTATGGCATTAAGCCCATAGTGAACTTCGCTTACCACCCCTAGTCTAATGGCCTATGTGAACGCTTTAATGGACGCTGAAAACAGATTGCTCCGGGCGTTCACCAACACTAGAAAGGACTGGGAAAGATTTCTGCCCCATTTGTTATTTGCATATAGGAAGTACCCCAATAATCCACTGGATTCTCCCGTTTGAACTACTGTTCGGGAGATGGGTGAGAGGTCCCCTAGATTTAATAAGAGACACAGATGGGAAGGAGAAACCAATATAGACGGTACCCCTATCGTCCCATATGTGTTGGAGTTTAGGACCACTTGGAGAGTTGACCCAGATTGTACGCTCCAACCTCCAGGTGGCCCAACAACGCCAGCGCCGGTGGTACGATAGGGGAGCCAGGGACGCAGCTTTCATGTGGGACAGAAAGTTTTTAATGTTAAAACCTGTCCGCACTGACAAGTTGGCAATCCCGCCTGGCAGGGCCATACAAGGTGGTAGCACAACAATGTGATACCACTTATGTGATTGGCCCGTGCTCAGGAGTAGGAAAAAACCGCATGCTCCATGTGAATCTGCTAAAAACCTATCATGAGCGCACGGAGGATGTGGCAGTTATCTGCGCCCCATCCTCTGAAGATGTTGAGAACCTTCCTCTACCCGACCTCTTAGACAAGGGAAACCAGACAGAGAGTTTAGGAGGCGTACAGTTAGGAGAGCGGCTGAGCCCACAGGAGCGTACGCAGGCACAGGAGTTGCTACCAGCAAAAGAGGCCACCTTCTCCAACCTGCCTGGGTACACCCCTCTGGCCACTCACTGGGTAGACACCCCCAGCCAATTACCCCTACGCCAGCCCCCCTACCACATCCCAAATCCGTAAAGGAGTCGATGCGGAAAGAGATTCAGGAGATGCTACATTTAGGAGTTATTGAGCACTTTGATAGTCCCTGGCCTCCCCGGTAGTGCTAGTACCCAAGAAGGACGGAACGACCCGTTCTGTGTAGATTATAGGAGGCTAAATGCCCAAACCTGTCTGATGCCTACCCCATGCCCCGGATAGATGAGCTTCTAGATAGATTGACCCGAGGGGATACCTCACCACCATAGATTTGTGTAAGGGATACTGGCAAATTCCACTAGCCGCAGAAGCCATACCCAAGTCGGCGTTTGTCACCCCTTTGGCCTGTACCAGTTTCGGGTCATGCCATTCGGGATGAAAAACGCTCCGGCCACATTTCAGCGGATGTAGACGGGCTATTGGATGGGCTCCAAGAGTAAGCTTGTGCATACCTGACGATATTGCCATTTATAGTGACCACTGGGAGGAACACCTGACCCACGTAGGACTAGTGTAGACCGCATTAGGGCAGCGGCTTGACCTCTCAAACCAAGCAAGTGCCACCTAGGGATGGCAGAGGTACAATACCTTGGCCATCGGGTAGGTAGCGGGCAGCAGAAACCCGAACTCGCCAAGATAGAGGAAGTAGCACAGTGGGGCCCACCAACCCCGGACCAAGACCCAGGTCCTAGCGTTCTGGGGACAGCAGGGTACTATCGCTAATTTGTGCCCAACTATAGTGCTCTAGCCAAAGCCCCTTACTGATTTGACCCGTAAGAACCTTCCTAGGCAGGTAGTCTGGGCCCCAGAGTGTGAACAGGCATTCCAGCAATTGAAAACGGCCTCTGATCCAGGCCCCTGTGTTGGCTGCTCCTGATCCAACCAAACGTTTTCTTGTCCAGCATTGACGCTTCTATGTTTTATTGGGGCTCTATTGAGCAAGTTGACCTGACGGCGACGACCACCCGGTGGCTTATCTAGTCGCAAGTTGCTTACCCCGGGAAGTAAGCTACACCGCATCGAAAGGAATGCCTGGCTGTAGTATGGGCACTCAAAAAGTTACAGCCATGATTTGTATTGGACAACCCTTTACCCTGTTTACATGACCACAACCCTATTGTTGTAGCTCAACCCGGTGTCTGGAGCAATGCCCGACTCCTTGCGCTCGAATCTAGCGCTTGCAACCCTTCGACTGCACTATCCAGTATCGCCCGGGCAAGCACAACAGTAATGCTGATGGGTTGTCTAGGCAAACGGAACTAGAAGAGTGACCAACAAAAAGTTTTGTCCGGACCTCCCCAGGCCCGATCCGTTGGGACCAGACCGGGAATAAGGGCTTTATGGTCACGGGTGAGCAGTATAACAGAAACCCATCACTGTTATGTATACCAAGGACATTATACCAGGCCAGAGAAGGGTTAACTGGACTATATGAGGCCCAAGGGTTAATCTTGGCTTTCCATCATCTTTGTTTAGAAATGGAAGTCTGCAAGGGACAGGAAGAGCTAACCCAATTATCCATCTGCTTTGTTTGTAAACGCTCTATTGTGTAGGGAACCAGTCGGCTCCAGTGATGATGTGTTAAGATTATAATCCAGTTGCTAATTAAGTCTTTGTATGGCCAAAGGTGGGAGTATTCCATTGTCCTTGTGGATGCTCTCACCCCCCCCCCCCGTTCTGACTGTATATATATGTGTGTAAAAGAATTAAAAAGGATGCCTGTTCTGAAAATCCACTTTGTGTATCGTCCATTGTGGAAAGAGGGACTTGTGGGACTGGGCTGCACTATACTTGGATATCTTTGTTATTTATTAGCGGAGATATTGACCTCTGATGTCACAGCTCTGTTACAGATATGTTCATCCTCATTTGCTAAAATATCCTTTTCCCCCTTATCTTCTTGCTGTACCGGTGTCTTTAAGTGTGTCTGGGAATATGGACACTTTTACATATCCTGGTCCAGGAGATAAACCACAGGGGCTGCTCGTTGTGCATTAGAGAAATGCTTGGCAGGAGGTTTTGGGCACAGTGTTGGGCATGATGTTTTACTTTTGCATGCTGGTGCTAATGACCAATAAACATTTTAATTAAGTGTATGCAATGTGATCTCATTAAGATTATCACTAGATTCCCAAATATCTGTATTGTTTGGTCTGAGTTTGATAAGCTCCCTCACTGACGGACAGCTTTTGATTTTAATAAAATTGAAAACTTCAAAAAAAGATTAATCAATCAGGGTATCCTTTATTAAAAAGATGGGTGGTGTCTCTTTGTGGTGCACCACTTTTGTATCTGCAGACTATTACTGCATGTTCCTTATGGGTTGGGGTTTATTTCTTCGTACTCCGCAGGAAGGCACCATGGCTGTGTTGGGTTCAGGCATAGTGAGAAAATTGCATCCTGTATGATGGCATTCACTGGTGGGCATTTTTGCTGCTGGGTGCCCTGTTAGAGAGGATGATGGGGGACTTGTGTATCAATGATGGCTTAAGGGCTACCTCTTGGTAGGCTTAACTCAATCACTTTTCTGATTAGTAGGAGAAGGGAGGCCTCTCTCTGGTCAGTTCTAAGGGTGGGGACATCCTGGCAGAAAAATCACTTATGTTTCTTATTTACCAATAAAGGAATATGTTATGATTACACCTGATAGAGGATAATTAGTAGAGTATAAAAAACATTTTTCGCATGACAATATCCTCAAATAAACTTTAATAAGCATACCTTGAAGAGAACAAAATGTCCTATGTTTTTTGGTATTTGCATTTGGTCGTGTACACCCCTAGAAAATCCCACCTGAATTAGCATAACATTCAAATTCAAAATCAGGCTAATAGATTGTATCATTCTTCACCTCAGTGGCTTCTGGCATGCTCAGTACAAGAACTGCAACTAACTGTTACTCTGTACCAGAAAGGTCAAAATATGTACCCTGCTGTATATCCTGTGGGTACCCGGCTTATGTAAGCATCCTGTGGGTGTGAACAGCTGGATTTTACTTTTGTGCAAATAACTTTGTAAGTAAACTGAATTTTTAAATATAACACATGTTTTCATACACTACTAATTATCTTCTATCAAATGCATTCATAATTCAGCTCACTTACATATCCCTTTAACAGGATATGGGGCTGTGACTGTGATTTAAAGACTCTGATTTAACCAACTCAGCACCTCTGTATCAATGCTCAGTATCTGCAGCGCCTCCTCTCTGTCAGTCACTGCACTGGCTTCCCATAGCCTACCAAATCATGGCCCTAATGTAAAAAGCTGCTCTTGTCTCAAGATACTCCCCCAACCCCCCTCTTTGCTCTGCTAATGACCATCTTCTTATCCCCTCCTCTCACTCCTACCTTCAGGACTTTTCTTGCTCTGCCCCTATTCTTTGGAACTTTTTGCCTCGCTCTACTAGTCTATCCTCATGCCTCAAAACCTTGAAAACATCACTAAAATGCATCTGTTAAAATAAGCTTAACACATCCAGCCTCATTATACACAATGTACATTTGATTTTAAGCTCAAAGACTGTGCCCTCCATTTTTTTGCAATGTGGCAACATTGTTTTTGCCTTGTACTTTACCCCTGTACAGCACTAATGAATATGTTGTCATGTTACAAATAAAGGATAATAATAATTACAACTATCACTTTTCATAGGTAAAGTGCTAATGTCCACCATCCTCAGGACCGTGGCTATCTCCCTGTAACCCAGGATGGATGAGATCATAATCCCAGCTATGCCATATTACAGGGTACAATTGGCCAGACGTTGCTCAGTATCCCCATGACATGATCTTCATAGGTAAGAGGTGGGTAACAGGTGCAGGGTCCCTACAGGGTAAAGTTACAGAAATGTTTACTTTCTTCTTGTGAGAATAAACAGACTTGAGAAAGTTGTAATGAGCTCCGGGGAAATGTAAGAGCTGTGAGGTTTATAAGGTGAAGCTGAGTCTTGTGAGTGACATACACTGTAAGATAAAGACAGAAAGGAACCAAAGGCTGGAACAGCTGGCACCCGATGGGCATCGGCCATAACACCCGCAGCATTGTGTCCGGTAAGTCATGATATCTGACTGGGAAAAGGATCATTTTAATGGTAGGAAAATTACACATGAAATTAAGAGCAATAATAATACATTGTTATAATATCTCACACACTGCAATATGAACAAGCATGTCTGCAGGGTTATTATATTCCAATAGGCATGAGCATGTCTGCAGGGTTATTATATTCCAATAGGCATGAGCGTGTCTGCAGGGTTATTATATTCCAATAGGCATGAGCATGTCTGCAGGTTATTATATTCTAATAGGCATGAGCGTGTCTGCAGGTTATTATATTCCAATAGGCAGGAGCGTGTCTACGGGGTTATTATATTCCAGTAGGCATGAGCATGTCTGCGGGGTTATTATATTCCAGTAGGCATGAGCATGTCTACAGGGTTATTATATTCCAATAGGCATGAGCGTGTCTGCAGGGTTATTATATTCCAATAGGCATGAGCGTGTCTGCAGGGTTATTATATTCCAATAGACATGAGCATGTCTGCAGGGTTATTATATTCCAATAGACATGAGCGTGTCTGCAGGTTATTATATTCCAATAGGCATGAGCGTGTCTGCAGGTTATTATATTCCAATAGGCATGAACGTGTCTTCAGGTTATTATATTCCAGTAGATATGAGCGTGTCTGCAGGGTTAATATATTCCAATAGGCATGAACGTGTCTGCAGGTTATGATATTCCAGCGCTTCTTCTGATAGTTTTACCACTTTTATAATCATTGTTAGCAATACATGATCCATATTTATTATGTACTTGATATTATTTTACATACAGTATTTTCACACAAAGTATCCTCAGCTCACAATTAACCACACACATTAACCAACCAATTTCCTGATATAACTAGCATAAGGTGTAAATGTATGTTAATAGTAGACCATAGAGGGAGGCAAAAACCCAATTATATAAAAATTTACTTTAGTTTACATTCATTAAAAACAGTATACTATAAAAATGACTAAAAACACAAAGCTGCCCATCTCAGACATGGCATCTACAATATCACATTCATTTTAGGCTTATCTCAGCATTATTACCTTAGATGAACAATGTGTGAGGATTACTGATAACTGCTGCATATGATAGTGTAATGTATAACTTGTTGTCTAATGTATAACTATAGCATAGACAGACAAACAAATAAATGATGTATCTGCGCGCTTGGACCTTGCGCTTCTCTCCCCTGTATAGTATTGTCAGGACTTCTGGTGTTTCTATGATACAGATATCTCCTCATACTATGAATGATTGTACTACTATCAGACTGGGTTACATCCGGCTATATTATAGGTATTGCACTTATATTGATGATGATGATGATGATGGTTATAACAATGGCTCTGCACGTTATGTGATTTCTGTAAATAATGTTCTGTGTAAATTTATTATGATGTTGTTAATTAATTAATTGTATTTTTTGCATCACACCTAAATGTTAGTTATTTTTTTGTATTGTGTATAAATGGTGATATTTCTTTAGAACTGATTCTTCGTACTTTGATATATATTAAACGTTGATGCTATAAATTCTCCAATACATTAGACTAACATCTGCAGCAGTTGTGAGTTATCCTCCTAAGTTATTTATTTAAGTTAATAGTCCTGGGACACACTAAAAAATTAGTGTGATATTGAAGACGCCATGTCTGAGATGGACACCTTTGTGATTTTAGTCATTTTTATGATATACTGTTTTAATGGATGTAAATAAAAGTTATTTATATATAATTGGGTTTGTGCCTCCTTTTATGGTCTACTATTAACATATATTTACAACTTATACTAATAATATTAGAAAATTGGTTGGTTAATTAAATAATGTGTTTCCTTAGCTATAATTTGGTGTATTTATCTTCTATACGGACCAAGTGATTCCAGATACATCAGTAATGAGATTTCTGTGACATGTTTAGGAATCATTTCCTTATTTGCATGGACTATAATCCCTGATTTTTTTTATGGAAACAGTTTAGACTGGAAGAATACACATAATCAAAAAAAGATAATAATACAAATAGTAAAAAAAATGTTTTTAAATAAAGACATTAACAATAATGAGGCAAATGTTGCATTAACACAGCAGACAGTGTAATCATTAAACAGAGGGGATATCCAACATGTCAGCTTGGTATTGGGAGCAAAAAGTAAAAAAATATTGGGCTATTATTCAGTGCGCTGGGAGTAATAGCTCTGTGTTGGGCTTCTAAGTCACTGGGAGCACTAGCTCTGTGTTGGGCTTCTAAGTCACTGGGAGCACTAGCTCTGTATTGGGCTACTAAGTCACTGGGAGCACTAGCTCTGTGTTGGGCTTCTAAGTCACTGGGAGCACTAGCTCTGTATTGGGCTACTAAGTCACTGGGTGCAATAGCTCTGTATTGGGCTACTAAGTCACTGGGTGCAATAGCTGTATGTTGGGCTACTAAGTCACTGGGAGCAATAGCTCTGTGTTGGACTACCAAGTCACTGGATGCAATAGCTCTGAGTTGGGCTACTAAGTCACTGGGAGCAATAGCTCTGTATTGGGCTACTAAGTCACTGGGTGCAATAGCTCTGTGTTGGGCTACTAAGCCACTGGGTGCAATAGCTCTGAGTTGTGCTACTAAGTCACTGGGAGCAATAGCTATGTGTTGGGCTTCTAAGTCACTGGGTGCAATAGCTGTATGTTGGGCTACTAAATCACTGGAAGCAATAGCTTTGTGTTGGACTACTAAGTCACTGGATGCAATAGCTCTGTATTTGGCTACTACGTCACTGGGTGCAATAGCTCTGAGTTGGGCTACTAAGTCACTGGGAGCAATAGCTCTGTATTGGGCTACTAAGTCACTGGGAGCAATAGCTCTGTGTTGGGCTACTAAGCCACTGGGTGCAATAGCTCTGAGTTGTGCTACTAAGTCACTGGGTGCAATAGCTGTGTGTTGGGTTACTAAGTCACTGGGAGCAATAGCTCTGTGTTGGACTACTAAGTCACTGGATGCATTAGCTCTGAGTTCGGCTACTAAGTCACTGGGAGCAATAGCTCTGTATTGGGCTACTAAGTCACTGGGTGCAATCGCTCTGAGTTGGGCTACTAAGTCACTGGGTGCAATAGCTATGTGTTGGGCTTCTTAGTCACTGAGAGCAATAGCTCTATATTGGGCTACTAAGTGAGTGATGGAGCAATAATAAATACTGGGCTATTAACTCAGTGCTGGGAACAATAGCTCTGTGTTGCCCTGCCTCGCTGGGAGCAATAGCTCTGTGTTGTGCTACTATGTCACTGGGAGTAATAGCTATGTGTTGGGCTACTAAGTCACTGGGAGCAATAGCTATGTGTTGGGCTACTAAGTCACTGAGAGCAATAACTCTGTATTGTGCTACTAAGTGAGTGATGGAGCAATAAGAAATATTGGGCAATTAACTCAGTGCTGGGAGAAATAGCTCTGTGTTGGGCTACTAAGTCACTGAGAGTAATAGCTATGTGTTGGGCTACTAAGTCATTGGGAGCAATAGTGCTGTGTTGGGCTACTAAGTCCCTGGGAGTAATAGCTCTGTGTTGGGCTACTAAGTCACTGAGAGTAATAGCTATGTGTTGGGCTACTAAGTCATTGGGAGCAATAGTGCTGTGTTGGGCTACTAAGTCATTGGGAGTAATAGCTATGTGTTGGGCTACTAAGTCACTGGGAGTAATAGTGCTGTGTTGGGCTACTAAGTCAGTGTTGGAACAGTGAGACATATTGGGTCATTAATAGAACATTAGATACTTAGCCAAATTAGAGCTATAAAGTAATGCACTATCAGTGCTGGAAACATCACACGAGCAACAAAAAGAATTGTGTAGTATTGTGTATTCTGCACACAGTTCAGAGAACACAACAAATGTAAAAAAAAACTAATTGGCAAGTATCGTAAAAATAAAAATAGTCAAACAAGGTGATCAACGCACAAAGTATAAAGAATGTAGTTAAGGTAACAATACAGGAATTGAAACATATTGGAGGTTTAGCCAGTATGTTTTTGATATATTTCAACTTTACTCAGTTACAATGGTTACAATTCAGTTATACCATAGTAATGACCATTACTTACACACTTATAATGTGGCTGAAGACGTCCTGTATAAGCAGCATGGTGCTTTATTAGCTCCAGGAACTTCACAACCATCTTACTTTCAACTGTAGCCACAGAATATCCTATTAAGAAGGTTACATTTCACAACTAGTGATAGAGTGACGCCATGTTACAGATAAGGGGCCATGACTTTAACATGTGAAGTGATGGAACCCACTGGTGCATTGGTTGTGGTGGGTCAGTCAGGATTTACTAATGCATGTATGTTTTCATAAGGTTAAAAAATTGTGACCAGAAAGAGCTTGGTTAAAATCCACTCTAAAGATGCATTTTTTTCTTACTGGTTCCCCATCTCAAAGAGAGTCAAAACTTTCAATACTTGAAATAACCTCACTGCTTTCACATATTGTCAATCATGTCTTTGTTTGTTTTTGTGATTCCATATCTTCTCCTAAACATTAATATTATCAATTGATGTTTTTAAATACAGACACGGACCTGCCCAGAGTAACAAGTCTGAAGAACCAAACTACAAGACATGAATTCTTTCTTGTTGGATTCTCTGACTTCCCAAAGGCTCAATTTATATTATTTGTGGTATTTTTATTTATTTATATTATGACTTTTATGGGTAACCTGGTCATTCTTGCTCTTATTCACAATGATCACCATCTTCATAAGCCAATGTATTTCTTTCTCAGCCACCTAGCATGTATGGATGTCTTTTCTTCCACTGTCACTGTCCCTCGGATGATTGTTGACTTGCTTTCCAAAATGAAGTCAATTTCCCACATGGCTTGTTTAACTCAAATGTTCTTTTTTATGCGGTTTGCAAATGGTGAGACCTTCTTGTTGGCTGTAATGTCCTACGACAGATATGTCGCCATTTGCCAACCACTGCATTACACCTCTATCATGTCTTGGAAGGTTTGTATCCTGATGGCATTGGGTGCATGGGCGCTTGGCTTTACCAATTCTTTTATACATACCATTGGTACACTCAGACTGACCTTTTGTGGACAAAATATTATTAATGGTTTCTTTTGTGACCTTCCTCTGTTATTACAGCTCTCATGCACTGACATTTTTATAAATTTCCTTAATATATTACTTGCGTCTTTACCTATGGCATGTCTTGCCCTCGGAGTAACATTTATTCCATATTTGCACATATTCAGGTTGATCATGAGGATCCCGACCAACGAAGGGAAACATAAAGCTTTCTCTACTTGTACCTCACACCTGACTGTTGTCTCTATCTTTTATGGAACTCTTTTTTTCGCATACCTTCGTCCTGCTCCAACTCACCATGATATTAGGGAAATAATAATATCTGTCATTTACACAACAATTACTCCATTATTAAATCCACTCATTTACAGTTTAAGGAATAAGGAACTGATAACAGCACTTAGAAAAGTTATAGCGAAAACTCACAAACATTAGGATGACTTTTACAGATAAACGTGAGATTATTGAAAAGTAAATCCCATTTAGAGCTAATAGTAGAAAAATATATGACTTTCACTTAAGAGAGTTTGTTATTTATTTATTTTATGTACATTTATAAAGACCTGGGTAACAATCTAGTGCAATCAAACATGGGAATGAAGCAGAACAGGTTGCAACAAACTCCGAACATAATGATATCAGGAGATTAACCGATTCCACAATCATGTGAGGTAAAAATGTTACCATTTTAATTATGATACACCTTTTGTGAATTAGAAAATCAAATTAACTACCTCTATTGTTATTATTAAAAACATTGTAAAAATAACTTAAATTGGTCACTTACTTAAATATATGCATGTCTAAATATGCAATAGTTATCCGGATAATAACCTTAGGAAAAAAATCACTTACAACCTACTTTCATAAATCACTTACAAGACCAGTGTCATCAAAACACGATGCTTGTAACTTCCATGTCAGAATATGTACTTTGGCTAGCTCAGTCAGTGTCTCCAACCTATCACTAATACACAGTACATATGGCACTATGGGGAGTTCCTCTCCTTGGTGGAACATTTCCCAATACTCCATTAAGAGGTCCAATGGCCAATCACCATCCATACAACAGTTCAAAGGGGGACAACCATTTGAACTCTTGAGGAACCTCTCTGTAGGCAAAGATGAGGTGGAGAAAACATGTTCCCAATCTTTCTCCTGGTCTATAAAGGCTTTAATCATATCCTTTAGGGTGCCCATGAGCCCATCACACAATCCATTGGTCTAGGGATGAGAGGGAGTAAACCTTAACACTTCTGCCACAAAGAGGTAAATAATATTTACAGCCACTCAGTGGAAGGACATTTCTGGCTTGCAAGAGAGTCTGGGACTTATTTCTGCAGCGACAAAAGTGCTGACAAGTATGACACAAGTCACAGAAACTAGTGACATATTGTGAGTCTCTGGGCCTATAAAAGGCATTGGTGAGTGTGGTGATTGCCCTGTTGCTGTGCTAAGAGCACGTCATGGGCAATGGCTATCAGGGCTTCCTGGTATTGCTTGGGGATGACCAGCTATCGTAGTGACCTACAAGGCTCCTTGTCCTTCTGTGTATTTATCACTCTATACATGTCACCCTCCCAATTATACACACAGTTGTGGTCTGTGAAAGGAGCCAGCCTAATGGCACAAGAACAGGCTTGTGACATGTAGTGACTAGATATATATAGTCTGTCGATCCGGAAGTGAGTCACCAGACAGGCTCTCACCCTGACGTAGGTGAAACCGTCTGATGCCCCTGGGTTCTGTTCTCTCCAGACATCCTCTAAGGAGAAGCGGGTGAGGCTCTGGACCATTTCGGTCCCGAGCGTTGAGGGTACAGTTAAAATCCCCCCCCCCCCCCCGAGAACCAAACACTCATCTGCATCAACCGTCTCTAAGAAGCATGACAATCTGGCTAAGAACCTCACTCTCTTAAGCCCTCTAGCAGGGGCATATACATTAACTAGGTTAATTATGCTACCCTGCTCTCGGACTCGGAGGTGGATTAGACGGCCTGGGATAACAGCTTTCACAAGCAGCAGCTCTGGCTTAAAAGACTCTGAGAACAGGGTCACCACTCCACACGACATCGATGTGAGGTGGCTGAAGAAGACTCTGCCTCTCCACTCCAGTTGCCACGAAGCATCAGCTTCTGGAGTGGTATGAGTTTCCTGCAGGAAGCTCACAGAGTACCCTCCCTGACGTAAATAGGAGAGTACCTGGAACCTGCGGAAACTGGCTTGACAGCCGTTGGTATTAAGAGTGCAAATTTATTACTGCGTGTCAGGAATTGTGCGTTCCTCAGTCTCTTGAGACTGCTGATAAGCCACGCACATTTTAAAGAAATTCCGGACCTGAGAATACTCAGCAGTCCCAGAATTCTTGGCCCTATTGCTGACCTCTAGATATTGCTGGAGAGTGTGGATAATAAACGACATATTACTCCACTTTCTGAAGGCCAGCTGCGCCTTCCTTTTCTTTTGCCCATGAAGGGTGCTTTCAAGGAATTGATCTAATTCCTTTACAGGGATAACCCACTTATAATCTGATGTCCCCTCTAGTGGATCACCCCTGGGCTCCTCTTGGCTGAGGGCTTTTACCCCATCCTCCCCGGCTGGGGACAGTTTCCTCAGCTTCATTCTAAGGGATCCCCTCTTGGATGATATAGGAGTTCCTTTAGCACCCTTCACGCTAAATAGTGGACCCTGAGATTGCTGTTGCACCCCTGCAGCTTCAGGGGTGCATTCAGGGGTAGCTGGCTGCACAGCAGTGGCTGGCATGGCTTCCTTAGTGGAAGCCTTGGAGGCTTTATATGCCTCCTCGGCCATTTCCATTGCTGCTTGCTCCGCTTGGGTTCCACAGATGTTAGGGTCAGTGGAAAACTGAGGAGGGTTGACAGGCTCCCCATGATGTTAACAGGAAAACCTGCCTTATCACCCTCCCCCATATCCACTTCCCCTGGTGCCACATGCCCCCTGACAGACAAATCTATTGGGTCATGAATGAGGGTCAGGCCCTCATTCCCCCCCTCCGGTAGTGACTCAGCCTGGGGCTCTAACAAAGCCTGAGGTATGTCACTGGAGAGTGATACCGGAGAAGGAGACAGACTGGTGCCTCAGAAGCTCAGCACTTTAGGGACACGGACCACCCATTCAGCAGGGGCTTTACTGGGGCCCCTCTAGGGCTTGCAGGTGGGGGCGCAGGAGGGAGTCTGGTAGGAAGGGGGGGCATTTGAGAGTCTTACTTTAGTGCCCAACCCTTCCAGGGGTTTAATTGGGACATATAATCCCCCCACTGTGATGCCCCTCTGTATGAGTGTGTGGGCAGCAGCCAGTGTACGGGTACAGAAAAAAGCTTTCCAGTACATTTTGCTGGCTACTACTATAACAGAGGGGCTGATGACATTAGCTGCAGCATGCAGATAGATTTCAATACTATAAACCCCAGACATCTGACACTTAACCCCATGCTTAATAGTGATCTGCCCCTCAGCTCCAGCGATGGTATTGCTGGGGCCAGCATAAACCACCTGTGACCAGGTATTAGTCACAGGGGTAGCTCTGCTGGCAGAAGGTGTTTTTTCACCAGGAGCTGGGGTTGTCTTATCTGTCTGGGGCCTATGCTGTGCAGTGCTGCAGCTTGGATTTTCAGGGGCCATTATAGCCCTTTTAGCCTCTGAGGCTTCTTAGGTACATTATCCCTCATGATTTAACTATGATGTTTTTTTTTTTTTGTTTTTTTTTATGATTTTTATTGTTTTCTTCTTTAATAAAAAAGTGGAAAAAATAAAATAAACAAAATTGACAAAGTAACAAAAATTAAGGGAGATAGACTTTATGTTGTTTGGCAGTGGAAGGGTTACTGGCTGTTTAAGTCGCCTTGCAGAGAGCTTTTGTAGTCTTTCTTTACTTTCTATTTTCTTACTCTCTATCTCTCTTCCTTTTTCCTTTCTTACTCTCTCTCACTCTGTTATCTCTACTTTTTCCTCCTCTATCTTTCTTTCTTTGTTTTACATAGCCTCCATTTTTTTTTTTTACAAAACTCAGATTTTTTTTATCCCTTCCACTGCCCACAAAGATGTTTATTTTCCTTTCTCCCTAAAAAAAAAAAACACAAAACCCAACACCAAACAAACTAAACAAAACCTGAAAAACTTTAAAAATAATTTAAACTAGAAGCTCCAGGAGTGAAGGTGCAGTGCTAGGGGAGGGGTGTGGCAAAGTATCCAGGAGACAGCTCACCCTCCTGGGATAGAGAGTTGAGCCTGCCTCCCAGAAAACTGGAGATTAAATTAAACTAAAAAAGCCACAAAAACTCCCCAAAAACTGATAACACTGTGCACCAAGTTCTTATTAACAAAAGGTCAAAAAAGAAAATAGTTTTTTGAGGGACTAAGGTCCTAAAAAGCCTTCTTTGGAGAGCCCAGGGATACTCACAACATGTTCTGGAGCCCTCTGTCCAGCTCAGTCTGAGCTCTCTCCCTCAGATGGGTGCTAATAAGACCTTTAAAGGTGGACCCCAGCTGTGCTTGATTTGCCTGCTGTGTTAACCCTGTCATTCCCTAGTAGACACAGGGCTCTGCTCAGTCTCTCTCCCACGTACACGCCATCAATGACTCTGTTACAATATATCAATATATCAATATATATATATATATATATATATATATATATATATATATATATATATATATATATATATATATGATTAGTCTGTTACCTTGTAAATTACCAGCCAGGAATTTTTTTTATATTTTATTAAAAGTTCCAATTTTGTACAAAAAAAATAAACACTCTCTTCCTCTGTGGAAAAAAGGGGGAGCATTCAGCCCGCCCGTCTCTCTGAAATGCTTCAACCACCAGGGACCCTTTAAATAGTCTTTTAAAAGACAGTCACACTATCAGTTACACTGCCGTCTTCTTACTGGAGTTAAATGCCCACAGTCTCTAAACAGGAAACTGCTTTCTCAGCAGATTAACTTGCCTTGTAGGCTCGAGTTGCTCCTGCAGACAGCTCTGTTCTGGAAACCCGTGCTGCTCCTGTAGACGGCTATGCTCGGTGAACCAATGTTGCTCCTGCAGACAGCTCTGCTCTGGAAACTCGTGCTGCTCCTGTAGATGGCTCTGCTCGGTGAACCAATGTTGCTCCTGCAGACAGCTCTGCCCTGTAAACCCGTGCTGCTCCTGTAGATGGCTCTACTCTGGTAGCCAATGTTACTCCTGCAGACAGCTCTGCTCTGGAAACTCGTGCTGCTCCTGTAGATGGCTCTACTCTGGTAGCCAATGTTACTCCTGCAGACAGCTCTGCTCTGGAAACTCGTGCTGCTCCTGTAGATGGCTCTACTCTGGTAGCCAATGTTACTCCTGCAGACAGCTCTGCTCTGGAAACTCGTGACAGCTCTGCTCTGGAAACTCGTGCTGCTCCTGTAGATGGCTCTACTCTGGTAGCCAATGTTACTCCTGCAGACAGCTCTGCTCTGGAAACTCGTGCTGCTCCTGTAGACGGATGAACCAATGTTGCTCCTGCAGACAAACAAATCTTTACTCCAAACACCTCCCCTTGGTGTGCTCTGTAGGGCCTTTTAAATCATCCTGATAAGAATCAGGTGCACTGGCTGATTGAGCTGCAGTTTCAATTAACTCTTGCTTATCCTGCCTGGATATATGGCTCTGCTCAATCTCAGGCTTATATATACTCCTTGCTTGACTCTGTTACAATATATATATATATATATATATATATATATATATATATATATATATATATAGTAAAAAAATACATTATATTATACATTTCTGTGGGCATAATGTAGAATATATATATATATATATATAAAGTGAACCCTTCATAATCTACTTCCTCTTTGTAAGAAGCTCCACATTTTTTTCAGGGCAGCACACGGCGGCTACTCGAGATATTCGCTGGTGGTTTTAATAAAACTGTGTATATATATGTATATATATATATATATATATATATATATATATATATATATATATATATCTTTATATTTCCTCTAGTGCTCACATTTCTCTGCATGCAGTGACAGCTTCCTTCCTCTTGTAACCCTCTAGTTCCAGGCATGTTCCCAATAGCTTGGGTCCCTGAACTACCCAATTTAACTTTTGGATGCCAAGGGTTATTTGGAAGTGTGAAGTGAGGCACCCATCATAGGAAAGTGCCCCTAGGCCGCCCCCTAGTCACCCTAATGAGTGTCTGGCTATAAGTGTGTGTAATAATGATGCTGCAGGGCCTTGTTTGGCTTAATTCATGTGATTTCATCATTGTGGGGACTATAATGCCTCCAAATAGGCCCATTCACCTTATGTGCTGGTTAGTAAAGGGTAATAATGGACTACCACAGCATGTTAGATAAGCACAACTTGCCAGGATGGCAGCAACAATAGATGTTTTATCCACACTATCATAAACACAATATTTGATGAAATAAAAGCTTTTTCCTCAGTGTCAGTAAGTTTTGCTGGATCTGTACAGTGCTATAGGGAAAGCTGCTGTCCCACCCTCAGCAAAGCGCTTACCTGTCTATGTGAAGCTTAGTGAATCTAGGGGTATGCATTAGAATACTTATGAGAAAGATTAAATCAACTATAAAAGACTATTATAATGGTCCAACAACAGGAGGTACATGCTTTAATTTGGTATTGATCATTAATAGCACTCATTATAAAACCTTCTTTCCCAAATGGATTTTGCCTTGTTCCCAAAAAACATAATAAATTGATAAAAATATAATTTGTGCCTTGAATTGCCAAATGCACGTTACTTTTATCATTATCTGAATTCTTTATGAATATTCACATTTCTGCTGAGCTTTATGTTTAATCCAGACATAGCCAGAGAAAGACAAAATAAAGACTAGATATTGGCAGAATTATTTTAGATATCAAAAATGATGAAGCCCAGAAAGTGTTTGCACAACAGAATAAACCGTTCCCAACTCATGTAGTGAATATTGTGAAAAGTCACGAGTTAGGAACCAATGAGATCCAAAAGACTGAAACTAGTACTATTTATTGATGTGATACCCAAAGCATGAATATCTATGCTAGAAAGTAGTGTTATAACAGCAGGCATATGGTACAAAGGTGTCATTATTAAAATGGCAATTGGATTTAAGACTGTCAAATATTGTGAACTCATTTGCATATCCTTGCCCATTTTCCCATAGTTCTGTACAAACACTGTATTTTTTTTTAGATTTTCCAATGGAAGCAGGTTTATTAACGTGCTTTTAGACAAGGCAATGTACTGGTTGAGTTACCATTGGCATTACCTTAGAGTCCATAGCATCGGGGCCCTAAACTTACCATAGTGTCACCAAGGTGACCACACAGATATTTGCTTGAACTATAAGGTTAGAACATAGATGTACATAAATAAAGTGTGCTGTTTACACCTAAGCAAGGGGTTAATTAAGTTGTATTATTTATTTTATTTTTCCAATTTGACTGTGAGGTTGATACTCCATGCAAATACTGTATTTATTTCCAGCACATTCTGCTCTGGGTATTAAACTTGAGCTCTTGCAAATCACAGAAGTGTTTGATTTCTTTTTCCAAAGCTCCTGGATTTACCTCCATCTCAGTTATTAATAGTAAATGGCAATGTGTAGCGTGGACATTACATGATGAGTTGTGGTTATGTGAGTTATCAGATCTCGCAGGAGCATTGAAGACATGCCGTATTTATCATTAGCTTTTTTTAATATCGGACAGTTTTAAAAAGTACTGTTTTTGTTTATTTGATTTGTAGAGTTTCTATTTCCAAAACTGTAAATTTGCATTTCTTCATACAAGAACTTTCAATATAACCAGTTAAAGGACCACAGTTGTTCTAGCATTGAAAACAACTGGTTTTATACATTACAATATTTTTTCATGAAAAGTAAATTATATTAATTAAATAAAATGAAAATGTAAACAATGGACACGCAGATAGAAAAACAATGAGCCTGATTCAATTGCAAGCCCGCAACTCTATCGTAGTAGCCCGTATGTCTGCGGGTGTTCATATTGGGACAAGAAAGCATACAGGAAGAAACCATGATACATATGCAAGTCAACATCGAAAATATACCCAATCAGGAATTTCCGGCAGAGAAGTCATAAGTTAAGATATCAATAAATTTAGAAGATTAGAGTCCAACTATTGAGACTTGTCCCCTAATTCCCTATATAATATCAAAATCCAAAAGGAAAAAAGTCATAAATAGGGTGGGAATATATCATGGTAATGTATTAAGAATATTCATAATATGAAAATAAAGCATACAGTAAGAAACCATGATATATATGCAAGTCAAATTTAGAAATATACCCAATCATGAATTTTCGGCAGAGAAGTCATAAATTTAAAAACATAGCTTTATTTACAAACATGAAAAAAAAAAAAACATAATATAAAATCTGACGTATAAAACAGATCTCAAGGTCCCCCTCCTGATGTAAACATGTGAATATTTTTTTTTAATCTGGGGTAGAATATTCTATATAAAAATAAAAATATTGCCCTGTGCTGTGTAGCAGAGTTTGGATTATTTTTTTATGTTTTTAATTGATGAAAATAGAAATATATAAAATACATCTCAATCATTATAATTTTCAATAACATACAAACATATTTGTGTTATTCCTCATATGTGATTAACATTTTTCTCAAAATTTACTCTCAAATTATCAAACAAAAACAAAAACAAAAATACATCACTAACATTAACAAAAACATCATTTAAACAATGTACACTGAAGGTCGGCGTGCCACTCGGGGCACGGCCCAAAGACGAGACAAAGAGAGAGGACAATATGAGATCAGAGACAAGATTTCAATTTAATAATCCGTCTTGAGACTTAAATAAGTCCCAAAGTTTCCATTTATTCCAATTGTTTTTAGTAATGTTTACTGCCAATAGCTACTTATCAAATTGGCGATTTCGAGAAATGATATTGATTATCTCTGTCCAAGTAGGGACTATTTCTTTCTTCCAGCTTCTCACTAGTAACCATTTAGATACTATTAAAATCTGCATGATAAATACTTGTATTTCTAAAGACATTTCCACAAGGAAAATATGTAAGAAAACGTTCTCAGCTTCCAAAGTTACCTTTTCTTTCAAAAGTCTAGAAATTTGTCAAGAACACATACACCAATAATCCTGATCCTTAGTACATTCCCAACATACGTGAAACTGAGTCCCTGCACATCCGCAATTTCTCCAACAATATACAATTTATTTATAACCTTGGAAAATACTTCACTATAAGCGGCTTTCTTTATGAACTTCTTGGTGTTACCAAATGCTCTGTACCATCTTTCTAAAGGCCAAACACAACCTAAATCTTTTTTCCCAAGACTCTATTTTTGGTGTTTTATCTTTATTTAAACAAAAGCCTCAAAATAGTGAAGCATTTAGATATCAAGTGGCTCCTACAATCTGTGGACTTCAGCAAAACTTCCAAGGATTTAATCACTGGGATAGTACAGAGGTTACATTTCTTTTTATTAAGGAACATTTTTACTTTGATATAATCCAACTAATATCTCTTAGGAAGACCATACTTTTTGTTAATTGCTCAAAAGAAGCCAATACACCATCTAAATAAAGATCCTGTAACTTCATTGAACCCCAAGTGGACCAGAGGTTAATTGTAGTAACATCTAGCTCATTTACCAACCAATATAGGGGCATTATAGGGCTTGGAGAAGATATCAAAGCATATTTATTTTTAATATTCTTCCAAACCTGTAACAAATCAACCAAAATTGTTGCTCCTTGTTCCAGATCTTTATTAGAAAAGTAGATCACCAAAACATAAACACATATATAACATCAGCAATTCATGATATAAATATAGCAGCAAGGCGCTTAACATTACAGATCCATCAGCACAGACCATTGTTCTGAACGCCGCCATCTGCCGCAGTCTCACAGCAATTGCGTCATCAGGAGGGGTCCATCTAGGGCCTGACCCGAGGCCTCCGTTGAAGCATTTCCTCAAAACCTGTGGTATATTTCTATCATGAATTGCTGATGTTATATATGTGTATATGTTTTGGTCATCTACTGGGGATAATTATTACAATCATACTTAGTGGTATATTTTATAAATAGGATCTGTAGTCCTGCCTTATCACTGTGGGAAATATACCATAAGTATTGTTATTGCTACATTGTATATGGAATTAGCATGCATTGTATATCCTATTATTGATAACTAGCGAATTGCCCGTCAAAAAATGACGGCAATAAAATTTTAAGTGAGCTAATGCTGTTTGGTGTATGGTAATCAAATAAATAATACATTAATAAATTATTATACTTTACCTATTTTGAAGCATTCTTTTGAAGAGCTGTCAATCTGTTTTGATGTTGCTGCAGCATTAGTGCTGTGGAGCTGCAAATCCGTTAGCGTAGCTGTGTACTTCCGCATTCTATAAGTTATTGTTCTAAAATGGCGGCTAATGTGTGGTATGCGGCTGTGGCCGATTTAGCGTCTTTCGTTTTGGATGTCGTAGGACTTTTTCAGAGTATTAGTAGCTGTTTGGTGGTGTTTTGCGTGTTTATGGTGGTGTTTTGCGTGTTTAGAGTCCTGTAGCCTCGTTTTCGTTTTGTTCTGCAGCCATTTTTTCTCTCGCTTTGGTGATTTTCGGGTGTTTAAACTCAGAAATTTGTACTTAAATCGAGGTGTAACTTTACTTGCAGAGGTCCTGGGTGCCCCCCCCCATGCTGTGGGTAAGCTTTTTATATGTTTGTTGTGTGTATTTATTGTGTTTCTAATGTGTTTGGGATTGCGCGGGTTGCGTCTTTGTTTTTTAATCTCATATGTCTTTATCGGCAATTCCGTAGGTGTTTGGTGGTGTTTTGCGTCTTTAGACTGCTGTAGCCTTGTTTTCGTTTTTTTCGGCTGACATTTTTTCTCTTGCTTAAAGAATTTTTCAGTGTCTAAACGCTTTTATTTTGAGTTAAATTGAGGTGTAACTTCAGTTTTTGAGGTCCTGTATGCTCCCTCTTCCTGTAGGTAACCTTTTTATGTATTTGTTGTGTGTATTTATTGTGTTTTTCATTTTTTCATGTGCGAGGGTTGCGGCAGATTTTTGCGAGGTCGTAATTGGTCGTAACGCAAGGTCATAATTGGTCGTAACGTGTCTCGTATTTTTTTGCGAGGTCCACAGTTGCTGGCAAGTTGCTGGCAAGTTGCTGCGCGAGCCCGCAAGCATTAGCAACAGCTCGCATGCTCACAACTATATATGTGATGATAAGCTAATGGTGTTCTGCCTCTGAGTCTTACTCATCAAACCTCATATATAGGTAATTTTGAAATATGTGTGTGTTTATCCCTTAACATCTATATTTCTTACCTTGATGTTATTTTCACAAAGGATTCTGGGTCTTGATTTTGTATTAAATAATTACCAGCTTCTGTCAAAAATCCTATGTGAGTACACTTGGGTGAGCATGTGTGAGGTGACTGAATGAGGTGTCTAGGGGCCCCTGTGAGGTGACTGAATGAAGTGTCTAGGGGCCCCTGTGAGGTGACTGAATGAGGTGTTTAGGAGCCCGTGTGAGGTGACTGAATGAGGTGTCTAGGAGCCCGTGTGAGGTGATGGAATGAGGTCTCTAGGGGCACGTGTTAGGTGACATGAATGAGGTGTCTAGGGGCCCGTGTGAGGTGACTGAATGAGGTGTCTAGGGGCCCCTGTGAGGTGACTGAATGAGGTGTTTAGGAGCCCGTGTGAGGTGACTGAATGAGGTGTCTAGGAGCCCGTGTGAGGTGATGGAATGAGGTCTATATGGGCACGTGTTAGGTGACATGAATGAGGTGTCTAGGGGCCTGTGTGAGGTGACTGAATGAGGTGTCTAGGGGCCCCTGTGAGGTGACTGAATAAGGTGTTTAGGAGCCTGTGTGAGGTGACTGAATGAGGTGTCTAGGAGCCCGTGTGAGGTGATGGAATAAGGTCTTAAGGGGCACGTGTTAGGTGACATGAATGAGGTGTCTAGGGGCCCATGTGAGGTGACGGAATGAAATGTCCAGGGGACCATGTAAGGTGACTCAATGAAATGTCTAGGAGCCCGTGTGGGGTGACTAAATGAGATATCTTGGAGCCCGTGTGAGGTGACTGAATAAGGTGTCTAGGAGCCCGTGTGAGGTGACGGAATGAGGTGTCTAGGGGCCCGTGTGAGGTGACTGAATGAGGTGTCTAGGAGCCCGTGTGATGTGACTGAATGAGGTGTCTAGGGGCACGTGTGAGGTGACGGAATGAGGTGTCTAGGGGCCCGTGTGAGGTGACGGAATGATATGTCCAGGGGACCGTGTGAGGTGACTCAATGAAATGTCTAGGAGCCCGTGTGGGTTGACTGAATGAGATATCTTGGAGCCCGTGTGAGGTGACTGAATGAGGTGTCTAGGAGCCTGTGTGAGGTGACTGAATGAGGTGTCTAGCAGCCTGTGTGAGGTGACTGAATGAGGTGTCTAGGAGCCCGTGTGAGGTGACTGAATGAGGTGTCTAGGGGCCCGTGTGAGGTGACTGAATGAGGTGTCTAGGGGCCCGTGTGCGTTGAGTGAATTAGGTGTCTAGGTGCCCGTGTGAGGTGGCTGAGTGAATTAGGTGTCTAGGGGCCCCTGTGAGGTGACTGAATGAGTGGTCTAGGGGCCCCTGTGAGGTGACTGAATGAGATGTTTAGGGGCCCCTGTGAGTTGACTAAATGAGATGTGTATGGGCTGTATGAGGTGACTGAATGAGATGTCTAGGAGCCCCTGTGAGTTGACTGAATGAGATGTCTAGGGCCTGTGTGAGGTAAATAAATGAGATGTCTAGGGCCTATGTGAGGTGACTGAATGAGATGTCTAGGGGCCCCTTTGAGGTGACTGAATGAGATGTCTAGGGGCCCCTTTGAGGTGACTGAATGAGATGTCTAGGGGCCCGTGTGAGGTGACTGAATGAGGTGTTTAGGAGCCCGTGTGAGGTGACTGAATGAGGTGTCTAGGAGCCCGTGTGAGGTGATGGAATGAGGTCTCTAGGGGCACGTGTTAGGTGACATGAATGAGATGTCTAGGGCCTATGTGAGGTGACTGAATTAGATGTCTAGGGGCCTGTGTGAGGTGACTGAATGCGGTGTCTAGGGGCCCTATAAGATGACTGAATGAGATGTCTAGGGGCTGTATGAGGTGACTGAATGAGATGTCATAGGGCTGTATGAGGTGACTGAATGAGATGTCTAGGGGCTCTATGAGGTGACTGAATGAGATGTCTAGGAGCCCCTGTGAGATTACTAAATGAGATGTCTAGGGGCCTGTGTGAGGTGACTGAATTAGATGTCTAGGGCCTGTGTGAGTTGACTGAATGAGGTGTCTAGGGGCCTGTGCGAGGTGCCTGAATGTGGTGTCTAGGGCCCCATAAGATAACTAAATGAGGTGTCTAGGGGCCCGTGTGAGGTGACTGAATGAGGTGTCTAGGGGCCCGTGTGAGGTGACTGAATGAGGTGTCTAGGTGCCCATGTGAGGTGAGTGAAATAGGTGTCTAGGTGCCCGTGAGGTGGCTGAATGAATGAGGTGTCTAGGGGCCTGTGTGAGGTGACTGAATTAGATGTCTAGGGTCCCATGTGAGGTGAGTGAATTAGGTGTCTAGTGGCTGTATGAGGTGACTGAATGAGATGTCTAGGAGCCCCTGTGAGGTGACTGAATGAGATGTCTAAGAGCCTGTGTGAGGTGACTGAATGAGATGTCTAGGGCCTATGTGAGGTGACTGAATGAGATGTCTAGGGGCCCCTGTGAGGTGACTGAATGAGATGTCTAGGGGCCCCTGTGAGGTGACTGAATGAGATGTCTAGGACCTATGTGAGGTGACTGAATGCAATGTCTAGGGCCTATGTGAGGTGAATGAATGAGATGTCTATAGGACCTTGTGAGGTGACTGAATTAGATGTCTAGGGGCCTCTAGTGACTCGAAATTGCAGGTAATAGTTGAGTTTCAGTCAGGTATCTGTCAGAGAAGGTTGTACATATACTGGGTTCCAGACATTTTGTCCAGTCATATGATGAGGTGACCTTGGGTTCCTCTGGGACTCTCATAGATACTGGTACAATATACTAACACACACACCTCCTGAGCCCGCACTGGAGGTATGGCTCTCAAGTCCCCGCCGCTCAGCCCCCGTGCCCGGCTCCAGCCGTATGACTGGCTCGGGGGGCAGTGTGGGAGGCTGTCCAGGCCGGGCCTGGGAGGAGCCATCGAGCCGCAGCCTCCAGCAGTGGGTTAGTTTCCTCTGCAGGGCTCCAGAGCAGTGAGCTGGTCCTCCCTTGTCTCTTCCTCGGCTTTTCCCTAGCCCTCTGCCTGGGTGTCCCCCTCCTCCCCGGGCACCATGGCTCTGCAGGCCCAAGCAATCTATGACTTCCGAGCCGAGAACCCGGGGGAGATTTCCCTGCGGGAGTCGGAGGTGCTTCGCGAGGGCCTCAGTTGCTGACAAGGAGCGCCTACGGCTGCGCGAGCCCGCAAGCGTTAGCAACAGCTTGCATGCTCACAACTATATATGTTATATATTGGATTTAGACTCCTTAATCCTTTGGATTTTTTGACCTAGTCATTTAGATTAGTATAACCAGGACCCTTCTAATGGACTAGTTAGAGGGCAAGTAGTGGATTCAAATCCAAACTCTGCTACACAGCACAGGGCAATATATTTTTTTTTATAGGATATTCTTCCCCATATAAAACATTATTTTTGCATGTTTACATCCAGAGGGGGACCTTGAGATCTGTTTTATACGTCAGATCTTATGTTTTTTTTTATGTTTGTAATTAAAGCTATGTTTTAAAATTTATGACTTGGGTATTTTTTTCAATTTTGACTTGCATATGTATCATGGTTTCTTACTGTATACTTTATTTTCACATTATGAATATTCTTAATACACTAGAGACTTGCCCGTCAAAAAATGACGGCAATGTGATGTGTATGTTTGGAAAGTTGTATAAGTTGTGTTATTAAGTTGTGTTATTAATATACATATAGAGCACTTTGCTCCATAAAAAAGTGCTCTGTATTAACGGCTCGCCTCGCTACGCGAGGCTCGCCTGCAATGAGCGCCTGTGGCGCTCATTGCCAAAGTGCTCCGTATTAACGGCGATAGAAATGTTTGGAAAGTTGTATAGTTATTTATATACATATGGAATTGTAAGGTAGCTAATGGTGTTTTGTGTGTACTACTGAAATATATAATAAATAATTAATGAATGAATATACTTTACAAATTGTTATGCATTGTGTTTAAGAGCTGGCAATCTGTAGTGATGTTGCAGCAGCATTGGTGGTGTGGAGGTGCTGTGTAAGCGTTTAGAACGTGTGCAGAGTAATAGTGTGCGTGCGCGAGCTGAAACCGTTAGCGTAGTAGTTTACTTCCGCATTATCTGAAAATGGCGGGTAATGTGTGTTATGCGTCTTAGCGGATAATCCGTACGTGATTTAATGGCCGGTAATGTGTGGTATGCGTCTTATCGGATTATTCGTACGTGTTTTCCGTGGTTATAGTGCTGTAGCCTCGTTTTCGTTTTTTTCGGCCGCCATTTTTTCTCTCGCTTCGAGATTTTTTTAGTGTCTAAACTGTTTTTGTTTTAGCGAAAAGAAGGTGTAACTTGGTTTTTTGAGGTCGTGGATGCCCCTTCTTGCTGTCGGTAAGCTTTTTATGTATGTGCTGTGTGTATGTATTGTGTTTGTAATTTTTTTCCTGTTCGCGAGTTGCGGCCGTATTTTTGTGCTCCGTATTAACGCTGATTGCCAAAGTGCTCCGTAATAACGGCTCGCCTCGCTACGCGAGGCTCGCCTGCAATGAGCGCCTGCGGCGCTCATTGCCAAGGTGCTACGGTTTAGCCCGCTACGGTTTAACGTCTCACCTCGCTGCGCGAGGCTCGCCGGGCGATGAGCGCCTGCGGTGCTCATCGCTAAGCCCGCTACTGTACTACGGTTTAACGGCTCGCCTCGCTTCGCGAGGTTTGCCGGGCGATGAGCGCCTGCGGCGCTCATCGCTAAGCCCGCAAAGTCGTACAGACCACGCAAACAGCGTGACGACGACTCGTAGCAGGACAATTATAATATGTGATTACCATGATATATTCCCACCCTATTTAGGACTTTTTTTCCTTTTGGATTTTGATATTATATAGGGAATTAGGGGACACGTCTCAGTAGTTGGACTCTAATCTTCTAAATTTATCGTTGGTCTCCATTTATGATGCTAATCAATTGAGCAAGGGTGCGAGTTATGGCACGTAAAGCCTGTTTTCACCTGTAACGCTTCCGGGTATCCGATCCACTGAAGCGCAGCAAAATCATTCAAGGCCGTAGGTTGCGATCAACAACATGGGAAATGATTTAAAAGACTATGAAAACTGTAATTCTTTGACTGTGCTGTAGCTGAGAAAGTCAACAAACAGGTCTAGGCATTGGTGTTTTTTTGAGAGAGAGATATATAGAGTGAGAGAGATAGACAGAGACTGAGAGAGAGAGAGATAGAGAGTGTTAAAGAGAGAAATAAGAGAGTGATAGAGAGAGTGAGTGATAGTGCCAGAGAGAGAAATAGAGAGTGTTAGAGAGAGCAAATAAGTGTGCCAGAGAGAGAAATAGAAAGCATTAGAGAGAGTGCCAGAGAGAGAAATAGAGAGTGTTACAGAGATATAGAGAGTGATAGAAAGAGAAATACTGGAGGAGGAGGAGGAGGAAAAGGGGAGAGAGGTATAGTGAGAGGAAGAGGAGAAAGCAGGTAATGGAGGGGAGGTACAGGTATAGGAGAGCAGGAGGGGGAGGGATATGCCCCCAGTTTAAGGCATACAAAGTGTAGGAACAGAGGGTCAGGGGCCTGATCCCGGGGGGGGGGGGGGTGGTAGAGGAGATGAGGGGCAGACCTCAGGGATAGAAAGAGGTGACTACAGTTGTGTCATCACTAGGGGTTGCAAACCATGATGTCAAGTCAGTTAAACACTGTTATGATGACTTCCGGATAAAGTTGAAGAAGAATATGACAGAGGAGGCTATAGCAGCCCATGGGACTGGTGGTGGCCCACCACTCAACATCACATACTGTGGATGGAAGCGGACTATCAAGTAGTCTATGGAGCCAGAAGCAGTAGTGAGCCTTCCAGGACAGTTGGACACTGGCTATTAGGAAACCCTGCAAATCTTATGTGTATCTTATGCACCATCACACCCTCATATGCACACACACGAACCCCTATCCCTATGTTACACTGCACCATTTAAAGCTGTGCTGCTTAATACTCCAACTGCTTGGAAGCTCTCCCCAGCTTTAAATGAGATACAGCTGTAGATCCACAATGATTTTACATTCAATAGAGAGTACATGGGTGTGCACACTGCAGTATATGCAGATACAGACTCTGAGGGACTGCATGTGTGGGTAATGTACTAGCCTAAACTGGACCATGTCTCAGAAGCATGTTAACACCTATTGCTAAGTATTGGTCACAGATTGGTCAGTCTCACACACTTCAGAACACGTGTCCTACTGAACTGAAGGTGCAGAGTCAGAGTCCCGCGGGACTTAGCTGCAATGAGCACCAAAGACGCTCATTGCAGGGACCCAGAGTCAGCGGGACTCAGCATGTAGCAGTTTGGTGCAGATCGCGAGCCACGCAATATTTTACGGCCGCAGAGATGCAGGCAGTGTCTCCACCAGAGGCACCATTATCACCAACACAGGTGGTGGTGGTGGTGGTGGAGGAAACCGAGGACCCGTCCCATCAGAGGAGGCTCGACCATCAGCGGCAAGACCATTGTTGGAATCATCCCCTTTCAAATTACTGCAAGTTCAATGAGCCACCAACTACCTGCTGGGATGTCGAGCTCATGGGGACCACTATCAAAAAACAAACTACTGCCACCTGGTAACATTCAAGCAATTCGTGTGCCAGACCCCAATCCTCTCCCACTTCTGATGGGCCACAACAGATGTTACCACAGCAGTGGTTGTCCCAACTGTTGTCAATGCAGTTGTTGCTCCAACAGACCAGGCTAACAACATACCGATGGGCAACAGCATCTCCATTGCCAGCACCATCTCCATTGCCAGCACTATCTCCATTGGAAACAGAACCATCTCCATTGGAAAGAGCACCATCTCCATCGGCAAAGGAATCCCTACTGGCACACACCATCCCTATCCCTACAGGGTACACCATCAAAATGGGGAACACCTCTACCCTCACCACAGCACATCCAGAGTCCAACAGCACCCAGAGACGGAACTCACGTCCCAGCACGCTCACAACTATATATGTGATGATAAGCTAATGGTGTTCTGCCTCTGAGTCTTACTCATCAAACCTCATATATAGGTAATTTTGAAATATGTGTTTATCCCTTAACATCTATATTTCTTACCTTGATGTTATTTTCTGGGTCTTGATTTTGTATAAAATAATTACCAGCTTCTGTCAAAAATCCTATGTGAGTACACTTGGGTGAGCCTGTGTGAGGTGACTGAATGAGGTGTCTAGGGGCCCCTGTGAGGTGACTGAATGAGGTCTCTAGGGGCACGTGTTAGGTGACATGAATGAGGAGTCTAGGAGCCCGTGTGAGGTGACGGAATGAAATGTCCAGGGGACCGTGTAAGGTGATTCAATGAAATGTCTAGGAGCCTGTGTGGGGTGACTGAATGAGATATCTTGGAGCCCGTGTGAGGTGACTGAATGAGGTGTCTAGGAGCCTGTGTGAGGTGACTGAATGAGGTGTCTAGCAGCCCATGTGAGGTGACTGAATGAGGTGTCTAGGAGCCCGTGTGAGGTGACTGAATGAGGTGTCTAGGGGCCCGTGTGAGGTGACTGAATGAGGTGTCTAGGGGCCCATGTGCGGTGAGTGAATTAGGTGTCTAGGTGCCTGTGTGAGGTGTCTGAGTGAATTAGTTGTCTAGGGGCCCCTGTGAGGTGACTGAATGAGTGGTCTAGGGGCCCCTGTGAGGTGACTGAATGAGATGTTTAGGGGCCCCTGTGAGTTGACTAAATGAGATGTGTATGGGCTGTATGAGGTGACTGAATGAGATGTCTAGGAGCCCCTGTGAGTTGACTGAATGAGATGTCTAGGGCCTGTGTGAGGTGACTGAATGAGATGTCTAGGAGCCTGTGTGAGGTGATTGAATGAGATGTCTAGGGCCTATGTGAGGTGACTGAATGAGATGTCTAGGGGCCCGTGTGAGGTGACTGAATGAGATGTCTAGGGCCTATGTGAGGTGACTGAATTAGATGTCTAGGGGCCTGTGTGAGGTGACTGAATGAGGTGTCTAGGGGCACCATAAGATGACTGAATGAGATGTCTAGGGGCTGTATTAGGTGACTGAATGAGATGTCATAGGGCTGTATGAGGTGTCTGAATGAGATGTCTAGGGGCTGTATGAGGTGACTGAATGAGATGTCTAGGAGCCCCTGTGAGATGACTGAATGAGATGTCTAGGGGCCTGTGTGAGGTGACTGAATTAGATGTCTAGGGCCTGTGTGAGTTGACTGAATGAGGTGTCTAGGGGCCTGTGTGAGGTGCCTGAATGAGGTGTCTAGGGGCCCCATAAGATTACTAAATTAGGTGTCTAGGGGCCCGTGTGAGGTGACTGAATGAGGTGTCTAGGGGCCCGTGTGAGGTGACTGAATGAGGTGTCTAGGTGCCCATGTGAGGTGAGTGAATTAGGTGTCTAGGTGCCCGTGAGGTGGCTGAATGAATGAGGTGTCTAGGGGCCTATGTGAGGTGACTGAATGAGATGTCTAGGGGCCCATGTGAGGTGAGTGAATTAGGTGTCTAGGTGCCCGTGTTAGGTGGCTGAATGAATGTGATGTCTAGGGGCCCCTGTGAGTTGACTGAATGAGATGTCTAGTGGCTGTATGAGGTGACTGAATGAGATGTCTAGGAGCCCCTGTGAGGTGACTGAATGAGATGTCTAGGGGCTGAGTTGACTGAATGAGATGTCTAAGAGCCTGTGTGAGGTGACTGAATGAGATGTCTAGGGCCTATGTGAGGTGACTGAATGAGATGTCTAGGGGCCCCTGTGAGGTGACTGAATGAGATGTCTAGGGGCCCCTGTGAGGTGACTGAATGAGATGTCTAGGACCTATGTGAGGTGACTGAATGCAATTTCTAGGGCCTATGTGAGGTGAATGAATGAGATGTCTATAGGACCTTGTGAGGTGACTGAATTAGATGTCTAGGGGCCTCTAGTGACTCGAACTTGCAGGTAATAGTTAAGTTTCAGTCAGGTATCTGTCAGAGAAGGTTGTACATATACTGGGTTCCAGACATTTTGTCCAGTCATATGATGAGGTGACCTTGGGTTCCTCTGGGACTCTCAGAGATACTGGTACAATATCCTAACACACACACCTCCTGAGCCCGCACTGGAGGCCGGTTCTCAAGTCCCCGCCGCTCAGCCCCCGTGCCCGGCTCCAGCCGTATGACTGGCTCGGGGGGCAGTGTGGGAGGCTGTTCAGGCCGGGCCTGGGAGGAGCCATCGAGCCGCAGCCTCAAGGGGAGGGTTAGTTTCCTCTGCAGGGCTCCAGAGCAGTGAGCTGGTCCTCCCTTGTCTCTTCCTTGGCTTTTCCCTAGCCCTCTGCCTGGGTGTCCTCCTCCTCCCCAGGTACCATGGCTCTGCGGGCCTAAGCAATCTATGACTTCCGAGCCGAGAACCCGGGGGAGATTTCCCTGCGGGAGTCGGAGGTTCTTCGCGAGGGCCTCAGTTGCTGACAAGGAGAACCTTCGGCTGCGCGAGCCCGCAAGCGTTAGCAACAGCTTGCATGCTCACAACTATATATGTGATATATTGGATTTAGACTCCTTAATCCTTTGGATTTTTTGACCTAGTCATCTAGATTAGTATAACTAGGACTCTTCTAATGGACTAGTTAGAGGGCAAGTAGTGGATCCAAATCCAAACTCTGCTACACAGCACAGTGCAATATTTTTTTTTTTTTTATAGGATATTCTTCCCCATATAAAACATTATTTTCGCATGTTTACATCCAGAGGGGGACCTTGAGATCTGTTTTATACGTCAGATCTTATATTATGTTTTTTTTAATGTTTGTAAATAAAGCTATGTTTTAAAATTTATGACTTGGGTAGTTTTTCAATTTTGACTTGCTTTATTTTCACATTATGAATATTCTTAATACATTACCATGATATATTCCCACCCTATTTAGGACTTTTTTTCCTTTTGGATTTTGATATTATATAGGGAATAAGGGGAGAAGTCTCAATAGTTGGACTCTAATCTTCTAAATTTATCGTTGGTCTCCATTTATGATGCTAATCAATTGAGCAAGGGTGCGAGTTATGGCACGTAAAGCCTGTTTTCACCTGTAACGCTTCCGGGTATCCGATCCACTGAAGCGCAGCAAAATCATTCAAGGCCGTAGGTTGCGATCAACAACATGGGAAATGATTTAAAAGACTATGAAAACTGTAATTCTTTGACTGTGCTGTAGCTGAGAAAGTCAACAAACAGGTCTAGGCATTGGTGTTTTTTTGAGAGAGAGATATATAGAGTGAGAGAGATAGACAGAGACTGAGAGAGAGAGATAGAGAGTGTTAAAGAGAGAAATAAGAGAGTGATAGAGAGAGTGAGTGATAGTGCCAGAGATAGAAATAGAGAGTGTTATAGAGAGCAAATAAGTGTGCCAGAGAGAGAAATAGAAAGCGTTAGAGAGAGAGAGAATGCCAGAGAGAGAAATAGAGAGTGTTACAGAGATATAGAGAGTGATAGAAAGAGAAATACTGGAGGAGGAGGAGAGTGAGGAGAGGAGGAGAGAGAGGAAAAGGAGAGAGGGAGGTATAGTGAGAGGAAGAGGAGTAAGCAGGTAATGGAGGGGAGGTACAGGTATAGGAGAGCAGGAGGGGGAGGGATATGCCCCCAGTTTAAGGCATACAAAGTGTAGGAGCAGAGGGTCAGGGGCCTGATCCCAGGGGGGGGGGGGGGGTAGTGGAGATGAGGGGCAGACCTCAGGGATAGAAAGAGGTGACTACAGTTGTGTCATCACTAGGGGTTGCAAACCATGATGTCAAGTCAGTTAAACACGGATATGATGACTTCCAAGTGAAGTTGAAGAAGAATATGACAGAGGAGCCTATAGCAGCCCATGGGACTGGTGGTGGCCCACCACTCAACATCACATACTGTGGATGGAAGCGGACTATCAAGTAGTTTATGGAGCCAGAAGCAGTAGTGAGCCTTCCAGGACAGTTGGACACTGGCTATTAGGAAACCCTGCAAATCTTATGTGTATCTTATGCACCATCACACCCTCATATGCACACACATGATCCCCTATCCCTATGTTCCCCATGTTACACTGCACCATTTAAAGCTGTGCTGCTTAATACTCCAACTGCTTGGAAGCTCTCCCCAGCTTTAAATGAGATACAGCTGTAGATCCACAATGATTTTACATCCAATAGAGAGTACATGGGTGTGCACACTGCAGTATATGCAGATACAGACTCTGAGGGACTGCATGTGTGGGTAATGTACTAGCCTAAACTGGACCATGTCTCAGAAGCATGTTAACACCTATTGCTGAGCATTGGTCACAGATTGGTCAGTCTCACACACTTCAGAACACGTGTCCTAATGAACTGAAGGTGCAGAGTCAGAGTCCCGTGGGACTTAGCTGCAATGAGCACCAAAGACGCTCATTGCAGGGACCCAGAGTCAGCGGGACTCAGCGTGTAGCAGTTTGTTGCAGATCGCGAGCCACGCAATATTTTATGGCCGCAAAGATGCAGGCAGTGTCTCCACCAGAGGCACCATTATCACCAACACAGGTGGTGGTGGTTGTGGTGGAGGAAACCGAGGACCCGTCTCATCCTGCTGGGATGTCGAGCTCATGGGGACCACTATCAAAAAACAAACTACTGCCACCTGGTAACATTCAAGCAATTCGTGTGCCAGACCCCAATCCTCTCCCACTTCTGATGGGCCACAACAGATGTTACCACAGCAGTGGTTGTCCCAACTGTTGTCAATGCAGTTGTTGCTCCAACAGACCAGGCTAACAACATACCGATGGGCAACAGCATCTCCATTGCCAGCACCATCTACATTGCCAGCACTATCTCCATTGGAAACAGAACCATATCCATTGGAAACAGCACTATCTCCATCGGCAAAGGAATCCCTACTGGCACACACCATCCCTATCCCTACAGGGTACACCATCAAAATGGGGAACACCTCTGCCCTCACCACAGCACATCCAGAGTGAAACAGCACCCAGAGATGTAACTCACGTCCCAGCACCAGGCACCTTGAGTGACATAAATCAGCACATCCACTTGGCTGATGAGTATGAGATCAGAGTAGTACAACTGCTGACAGCTCATCTGGCATGTCAGAATGATATTGCTACCGAGCAGGTGGAAAGCATCTGAGCAATATATGGTGAGGTGAGGAGGAAGAATATTCGGATGGAGAGGTACGAGCAAATAGTTCATAGGGACAGACCAGCCCAGACACATCACTTGGCACGGCTGGTGCAGTTGGCTGAATTCCACAAGCCGACAACCCAGCCTTCGGATCAACAGACTCCACCACCACCGCAGACAGAGCCTACAGCCTCCTCATCTCACCCCTTACCACCAATGGCAGTTGCTACACAGACACCCTAGTTGGATACACCCCTCAATCCAACATTTCCTGTCTGTGATAGAGGGAGGAAGTGCATGGTTCTAGAAGGTGTGGGCCCAGTATTCAGAAAAAGGAAGTGGGTAAAATTGTCCCCCAGGTCAGTGGTTGTCAAACCTCTACCCAGGACCCACCACACAGACCATGATTTGGGTGAAAATCTATGTGAATACACATGAAGCGATTCAAGGCTCCACCACCTGTTAAATGCTATTTGACCCATTTATTGTTTCACTTAAATCATGGCCTGTCTGATGGCACCTGAGGAGAGGATTGAGAACCACTGCCCTAAGTTCTCCTCATTTACACTCCACAATGAATATAATTTTGTATTAATGTTGACATACTAATGGCTTACTACAGAGTGTGTACACATATGGTTATGTTGAATATTTCTGCAATTGATGTTCAATGTGGCTTGCAGTTGAGATGAGGTTTTGTAGTCAATCCAACTAGTGTTCTGATTGATATCTTGTTCTGGTCTGAGTAGATCTTAATAGCCCAACCTCACGACCATTAAGGCATGTTCCTCAACCTCCTATTTCTGTGTCACATATTCTGTAATTAAATTCAGAGTATTCCTTAATATCCAACAACACACTGTGTGTGCAATAGATCTGTATGACATTGTCCATGATTATGTTCATCTGTTTCATTGAACAGATTTAGACAATTAGTAAGTGCAATGCACATTAATGGTTTCTCCAATTACATGGAGTGATTTCTGATGATCCTTTTTTTCATGAGATTCTGGTTGCAGTGGTGTAGTGATCATATGTGACCCTGGGGGGTGCTATGCATCATGCTTATTCTAGACTATGACATTACCCCCTGTAGGTATCCCCTTTTTCCTTCAAGCCTCTTGCTCTCTCGGGATCCGCCCACAACACACGCATGATATTAATGCACAGTCTTGTCCATTTCTGTTTGTGCTCTGTGTATGCAATAAAGCTTTGCTATACTGTTCTCATGATGTCAGTGTGTTTTCAATGGTTGGGGTTATGGGACATCCACATACATCACATTTGTGTCACATTCCTATACATGTAAACTAATAAGCCCTAGTTACTATGCAATAGATCAATACATATAATAATAATAATAATAATAATACGATCACATATAATAGTTGTCAAACTACGAAACTTTGTCATGCAAAGCAAGCTCGACAGAACTGTCACGCAAAGCGAGCCCGCAAGAACTGAGTCCCTTGCAAAGAGAGAGCCACAGTTCGGGCCGCAAATGCAAGCCCCTAGCGAAGCGAGGAGCCACATTTGCAGAGGTGGAGGCTCTACGGCTCCTCATAAGTGTTTACAAACACCAACACAAGGGGGACTTTGCAAAAAAACATCTAACACGCAATGACTAAATGCGGACTTACACAAAAAAAATAAGAGTCGCGGGACTTAGAAAGAAAAAATTACAGACTTACACTAAAAAAGTATGATCCACGGAACTTTAAAAAAACAACATTAAAAAAACAATAAATACACACAAAAATGACATAAAAACCTTACCCACAGCGAGGGGGGCACCCAGGACCTCTGGAAGTGAGGTTACACCTGCATTTAAGTCCAATATAACGAGTTTAGACACTCCAAAATCCCCAAAGAAAAAATGGCCGCCGAACAAAACAAAAATGAGGCTATACTACCCCTAAAGCCGCAAAACACCACCAAGCACATACAGCTTTTCCAAAAAGCCGTACGAGGTACAAGATACACTTTTAGGAAGGACGCTAAATCATCCACGACCATGTACCACATACACATTCGGCGCCATTTTACAACACTAACTTACAGAATGCGTACTTACAGAAGTACACAGCTACACTAACAGCTTCCCCTCGTGGACGCAGCCTATTTACACTACACACTGCACACATTGCTGACACTTACACCTCAGCTCCACAACACTGCAAATCTACATTGTATGCTGCAGGAACATCAAAACAGATTGTTAGCTCTTCAGCACAACTCTTCCTGCATATATCACTTCCAAATAGGTAAAGTATATTAATTTATTTATTTATTACTTATTTAATTAGCATAATAAATTACAGATACGCAAAAAAAAAAACACTATCGCAATAAACGCAAAAGCCATTCACCACACGCCTCACAACAAGCACCATCATAGCACACAAACTACACCAGGTGACAGCCTTCCAATAGGTGCAAAAAGAAAATCAGCGCCGACCTTACAATGACAGCAAAAGCGCTTCCCATAACAAAAAATACAAGAGGCTCGCAATGAGCACCAAAGGATCTCAGACCACCAACAAATTACTGTCTGTGCCAAACAGCATTACTGGCCTTACAATTTTATTGCCCAGTCATTTTTGACGGGCAAGTCGCTAGTTAATAATAATAATCACATATAATAGTTGTCGTATTACGAGTTTGTTCATCACGCCATGTTAAAAGTTACAAGTTTGCGCATGCCATAGGTGCTCATTTCAGGCCTTACAATGAGCGTCAAAGGCGCTCATCGCGAGGCATGCACGACTTTGCAGCAATGAGCGCCTTCAGCGCTCATTGCCTTCAGCGCTCATTGCAGCCCCTGCAAAATTGCCCTTTTAGGGTCCCTCTAAGGGTCCTCTGTCCCATCAGACATGTAATTTGCTTAAGCACGCTCCACCGATGGAGGTTGAAAAGAGATTGAAGGCGCCGCCATAGGAATTTGGCGCTTATTGCAAGTTATGCAACACTTTGAAAAAAATTACGAATTTAACGCCCGATATTTTCTCAAGCACGTAACTCGACAGACCGCCAAAAAAAGAAAAATATTTAAAAAAATAAATTAAAAACCTCACACACAGCTCTTGGGGATAGCCAAGGAGCCTGTGAGTGAGGTTGCAAGCTAATTTGAGCCTTAATTGCTGTTTTTCGGAGAGCGAAAATCGGCTATGCGAGGAAAGAAATGGCGGCCAAAAAAACGACAAAAGGCTTTAAAAAAGGATCAAAATGAGGCTGAAGCATGTAACACATAGCTGAACAACGGCAGGCACGCAGTACTTGGAAAATACAAAAACAACATCACTCATGAAAAACGCAAGTTTTGGAAAATAAAACCAACCAAAATAGATAAAGAGACAAAGGGTAAGGAAATAAGGGGGGGGAGATAGGGGGATGGAGAGAGGGGGAAACAGACACAGGAGTCAGAGGGCTCTCATCATGAGGCCCCCAAGTTAGAGAGGGAAGGGCAAACAAATTATATTGGCATCATTTTTGATGGGCAAGTCAATAGTAATAGTAATAATAGCATTAGATATCATAAAATAATATATATCATCACATATATAGTTGTGAGCATGAAGGCCGTTGCTCACGCTTGCGGGCTCGAAGCGAGGGACGCAGTTCCCCGCAAATGCGGGTCCTCGTGAAGCGAGGGGTCGCATTTGCGGTGGTGGAGCATCCCAACGTCCCTACGTCCCTGCAAATGCGGATCATTTGCGGAGGTGGAGGCTAAACGTCGGCTATGTTAACACAAACACACCACACACACGACTTTTTAACAAAAAAAACCCAACCTCCCAGCCCCAAAAAAAACAACGTAACGTCCCCGCAAATGCGGATCCTCGCGAAGCGAGGGTCCGCATTTGCGGAGGTGGAGGCTCCAACGTCGGCTGTGTTAACACACACATGACTTTTAAACCAAAAAAAAATCTCAAAGGCGCCTCACTCCGGTTACACACACACACACCGCGGACGAGGGCCTCAGTTGCTGGCATGGAGCGCCGAAGGCCGAAGGCGCTCCATGACAGCAACTGAGGCCCTCGCTTCCACAAATTTGGGTCCTCGCAAAGCACTTAGGGAATGAGGCAAATTTAACGTAACAGACACTGACACACACTAAGAATCCCACTATAACGGCCGACCTGCGCGCCACTACAAACAGTGAAAACACACCAAATACTCACAAAAACAACATAAAAAGCTTACCCATAGAAAGGGGGGGGCAACCAGGACCTCTGAAAGTGAAGTTACACCTCCATTTAAGTCCAAATTCCCGAGTTCACACATACGAAAATCCCCTAAGCGAGAGAAAAAATGGCCGCCGAAAAAAACGAAAACGAGGCTCACCTCGGAAACATGCATTAACCTCAGAACCAACCTTAACGTAACAAACACCCACACGCACGACAAATGGCGGAACTGCGCGCACCTAAAAAAAGTCAAAACACACCAAATACTCACATAAACAACATAAAAAGCTTACCATAGCAAGGGGGGGCACCCAGAACCTCTGAAAGTGGAGTTACACCTCCATTTAAGTACAAATTCACGAGTTCACACACACGGAAATCCCCTAAGCAAGAGAAAAAATTAAAACGTGGCTCAAAGACCCAGGACCACTCAGCCACCTACAACTTACCCAAGAAGAGATCCGATATAAGATCGGAAACCCGGATTAACCGCAGGGGATCCGAGATAAGCTCCGAGCCCTGCATTAACCCCACATTAACCATCGCAGTGGGGGTTCCGATTGTACGATATCGGGGACCCCCGCTGCAATCAAAATTCAAAATTCCTGCGTTACAGGTCGTTTGTAAAAGAAAAAAAAATACACTGTCACCCTGTCAATCATGGGGGTCAATACAGACCCCCATAAAACCCTCATTAACCCTGTCACTCCTGGAGGACAATAGAGACCTCCATAATCCCTTCATTAAGCCTGTCACTCATGGGGGTCAATACAGACCCCCATAAGCCCTTCATTAACCCTGTCACTTATGGGGGGCAATACAGACCCCCATAAGCCTCTATTTAACCCCATCAGTCCCATAAGGGTATATTAACACCATTATGGGCCTGTTACAACACTACATTAACCACATAAGTGCCATGATGGTCCTCAAGGACCATCATGACACTAAGTATTAACATTATACTGCACTAGACCCCCCCAATAAAACATTACAGATCAACTAAACACACTCTACACTAACCTATTAACATCTACACTACCTACCCCCTATTAACCCCCACCACTCTAATTACAGAAAATAAAAAAGCCTAAAGTCACACAAAAAAAATCTACAATACATGAAATAAAAAACTACCTCACAAAAAAAAATTAACTACATTACACAAAATAAAAGAACCTAAGTCACAAAAAAAAGAAACATTACAGAAAAAAAAACATTACAACAAAAATACACACCTGAAAAGGAAATACAGATAATACAAATACATACAATACAAATACATACAAAACAAATACATACAATTACAATACAATTACATACAATTACAATATAATACACCACTATCTAATATACATTACACAATCTATCTAAATAAATAGCATAATCAAATATACATCCCATCTATATAATAATACATACCCAATCTATCTAAATAAATAGCATAATCTAATATACATCCTATCTATATAATAATACATACCCAATCTATCTAAATAAATACCATAATATAATATACATCCTATCTATATAATAATACGTACCCAATCTACCGAAATAAATACCATAATCTAATATACATGCTATCTATATAATAATACATCCCCAATCTATCTAAATAAATAACACAATTTAATATACAATACATCCTATGCTATCTATATAAAACCCATAGCTAATATACAATAAATGCTATCTATATATTAACTAATCTAAGTCTAAGCTAAAATAAAAAAATTAAGACCACTTACCTTTGCAGATTTCCATTGCGATCAGCCACGTACGAAAAAAAAATACAAAAAATGAGTGCAACACGTTTTCACTTATAAAATAAACATTCTATACATTCTATACATTATAAATATTCTACTCACCTTTCTGCCATGTCACGTCCGGCGATCTTTAAATCCTTCTCCGGGGCAGCACCTGTTAAAAAAAAAAACAACATTAATACACATACATCAAAATAAAATAAACATAATCTACATTATACTTACCTACCCGCGATGTCTCCGGCCTCCTCCGGATCCTCTTCTGCCACGCCCTGTAAAAAAAAAAATATATATATATACTTACATCCGCACTCCCAAATATCCCCGACGCTAATGAGGCTCCTGGAGAATTTTCTGGAAGAAAATAAGCAATGGCGCCTTCTGATTGGTTGAAAACGCTGTCTATCAAATTCACCCAATCAGGAGGCGCCAATGTGTGAGTCAATCAGAAAGGGATACAACCTAAAATCCCACTCTGATTGGATAATGCACCTATCAATCTTTATTTAAACCAATCACAAGGCGCAGATGCCTTCAGCCAATAACAATGGAATACACCCCCACAGGGTGATTGGTTGGAGCCTCTGCGCATTCTGATTGGTTGCACTGACAATAGCCAATCACAATGGAATACACCCTCACTTACTGATTGGTGAAGGATTTGCGCATTCTTATTGGCTACTGTTAATATCAATCAATATTTTCAGCCAATGGGAAGGCGCACATGTCTTTACCAATCAGTACGTGGGGGTATATTCCATTGTGATTGGCTGATGGCAATAAAGCCTTAGGATTGGTTCAAATAAAGATTGAAAGGTGTGTTATCCAATAAGCGTTGTATTTTGTGGTGTACACTTTTTACATTGGTTCACAAATGGGGGCTTCTCATTGGCTGAATTTGATAGACAGCCTTTTCAGCCAATCAGAAGCCGCCATTGCCAATTTTACTATGGAACACTCCATAGGAAGGTCATTAGCGTGGGAGACATCCGCCAGGGCGCATGTCTGTCGTTTTTTTTTTTTTTTTTTTGGAAAGGCGCGGATGCTTCCGGAGAAGACGAGGAGGCCGGAGACATCGCGGAAAGGTAAGTATAATGTAGATTGTGCTTATTTTACTTTGCTTTATGTTTACTAATGTAATATTTTTTTTTTTACAGGACTACCGCCGCACAACACGCAAAGATGGCCGACGGAACATGGCGGACGGAACATGGAGGACATGACATGCTGGAACGGGACATGCTGGAAAGGTGAGTATAATATTTAGAATATTTAGAATATTTTGAATGTTTAGAATGTTTAGAATGTTTAGGTATTTCATGTAAATGTGTTGTATTAATTTTTGGAATCTTTCTTACTGTAGGTTGCTGATCTGAAGAAACATCTCAAAGGTAAGTGGTCTTAATTATTTTACTGTACCTTACAATTAGGGTCGCTATATATATATATAGATAGCATATATTGTATATTACATAGATAGGGGGATGTATTATTAGATAGTATTGTATATTACATAGTGGGATGTATATTACATTATATAGTGGCATATATATTACATAGTGGCATTTATATTAGATAGTGGCATGTATAATAGATAGTGGCATGTATAGTAGATAGTGGCATGTATATTACATAGGGTTGTATTGTATTTAATTTAATTTAATTGTATTGTATTTTATTTAATTTAATTGTGTTGTATTGTATTATATGTATGTACTATATGTATTTCATTTTCAGGTGTGTAATTTTTTAAAACATTTTGTAGTGACTAGAGGTTTTAATGTATTTTTTTATTTTCTGTAATGTTCCTTTTTTGGTGTAGATTGTGTTTATTTTACTTTGCTTCATGTTTACTAATGTAATGTTTTTTTTTTTACAGGAGTTCCGCCGGACAACACGCAAAGATGGCCGAGGGAACATGGTGGACGGAACATGGAGGGCATAACATGCTGGAACTGGACATGTTGGAAAGGTGAGTACAATATTTAGAATATTTAGAATATTTAGAATGTTTAGAATGTTTACAATGTTTACATTGTTTAGGTATTTCATGTAAACGTGTTGTATTAATTTTTGGAATCTATTTTACCATAGGTTGCTGATCTGAAGAAACATCTCAAAGGTAAGTGGTCTTAATTATTTTATTGTACCTTACAATTAGGGTAGCTATATATATATATATATATATATATATATATATATATATATATATATATAGCATGTATTGTATATTACATAGAGGGGATGTATATTACATTATATAATGGCATATATATTACATAGTGGCATTTATATTAGCTAGTGGCATTTATATTACATAGTGGCATGTATAGTAGATAGTGGCATGTATAGAAGATAGTGGCATGTATATTACATAGGGTTGTATTTTATTTTATTTAATTGTATTGTATTTTAGTTTATTTAATTGTGTTGTATTGTATTATATGTATGTACTATATGTATTTTATTTTCAGGTGTGTAATTTTTTTTAAAAAATTGTACTGACAGGAGGTTGTAATGTATTTTTTTATTTTCTGTAATGTTCCTTTTTTTTTTTTTGGTCACTTAGGTCACTTTGTTTTTTTGGTCACTTTGGTCACTGTAATGTACATTTTTTATTTTTGGTGATTTTAGTTTTTCTTATTTTATGTCATGTAGATTTCTGATTTTTGAGGAATTTAGTTACTTGAGGCACACAGTACACTCACATTGTGTGACAAACAGCATTTCAACACTTTCTTTTATTGACCGTCATTTTTTAGAAACGGTTCCTGAAATGTCAAATACGGATATTAATAATTAAACAACTTTCCAAACATACACATCTCATTGCCGTCATTTTTTGACGGGCAAGTCGCTAGTATTAAATAATTATTAAAGGTTAAAGTCCAATGTGTGATATCAGGTCCTGATAACAATTTGACATGTAATACTGAAGTGGGTTGCCAGTTCCTTCTCTAGTGGACTGTGATTAGTCTGATCTCTGCTATGACCTGTCATCCTACAGTGGACCTACATGGTATAGTTCACAGCTTCATTCAGTTACACAAGCCCCTTCACCACCACCACATAGCAATCCACAAGGGGACCAGGGGAACATACACCACACTAATGTAAATTGATAAATAGCAAAACATAATGGGAGATCACCAAATGAGAATGACTAGACATATTGGCACATGGCCACCAGCAATGGTGTGGGACTTTCCAGGATAGGCATAGCAAAGTTGGAGGTGAGTTGGCTGTTGATCCACGTGCCTCTGCACAGCCTCCATGTGTGTTTGCGGCCCTTTCTGATGGGTTAGAGTGGATTAGTGTGGTGTATGTTTCTCTGGTCCTCTTTTGGATTACTAAGTGGTGGTGGTGAAGGGGCTTGTGTACCGGAATGAAGCTGTGAGCTATACCATATAGGGCCACTATAGGTGGGAAGGACATAACAGAGAGGTCAGACAAATCACAGTCCACTAGAAAAGTAGTTGGCAACCCACTCCAGTATCATTGCCATGCAAACCTTGTGAATACGCATAGACAGAGATATTAGTAGGTGTGCTGCAGTCCATAGGGTCAAAGAAAGTCAGACACAACTGAGGACCTGAACAACCATATGTGAAATGTTCCCCTGGTACTTGATATATGCCATGTGGCGGTGACATTTGTCACTATTTATTGTCCTAATATAGATCAGTGAAATGTATATAGTATGATCTTTGTATTTTTAGGGTCCACATTAGAGCTTCTGTGAGTGTGAAAGGGTTAAAATATCAGCCATGTGCATGTTTGTGTTGCAATTTAATGAGGTAGTGTGTCTTTAATAGCTTTCAGCATGTTGCAGCATGACTTTTCATATTGGCATATGCATGACTATTACAACCTATGAGGAAAATAACATTTTATCTTTTACAATATTTGCTAGCAGGGAGTTGTTGGCGTGTCATTATAATGCCTTTAATTGCTTTCCCCATATTTTATACTGCATTGATGTCTTTATATTGTGACTAGTCATTTGCCCATCATAAGTGACAGTATAATATGTGCCTTCTTCTCTCTAACCCCCATGTCTCTCTCCTCTATCTATCTCCCTAATGAATAGTACAGAATAAGTGAACATATTATAATTAGGACCATTATTATTCCTCTGAGTGATATGGTGACTTCAAAACGTTTAAGTAAATATTTGGTACTTGATCATTATACCTAGTGAACACTTCCTCGTGGCTCTTAATAATTGTATCTTTTTTTTAGGGACAAGGAGAGAGAACAGATAAATCAGGCATGGCAGAGAGGTGAAACAAATTATGGTCCACAGAAGAAGGAACTGGAAACCCACTCAAGTATATTTGCCAAGATAACCTTAAGGAGACATAACAATATGGTACCAAAAGATGAGCCCCTCAGGTCAGAAGGTGTCTATCACATTATTGAGGAGGATCAGAGGGTGAGTAAACGTTGTATTAGATCTAATGAGCAGTTGAGCCAAAATCACAAAGACATCACCAGATGGACAATAAAGAAATCAGATTGGCTAAATACTATGTAGCCAAACATAAATTATCTCTATAAAGTCAGCACAATAAAGGTGCTGGAGCTGACCGCAACACGGATCATGAGGTTCTTATTGCAAAGTTCAGAAATAAACTGAAGAAAAGAGGGATAAATAATACATAAATCAGATCTTAAATAAATAATACCCCATGTGCATATGCAGTGGAGGTAAAGAATATATTTAAGAAGTGGCATAGCGGGGGGGGAGGGGGGGGGGTGGTCCATCATGGCTACACTTCTTTGTAGAGGCAAACATGCCCCCAACTGTCACCCACCACTAGTGGCCATCCTGCCCCATTCTCCCATGCATCCTCCACCTTCCCAGCCCCATGTTCTCTACTATGAGTCCTCTGGCCAGGGAAAGGAGGAGCCGGCAGAAGGTGAAGCCACCAGACACAGTGGTACCCAGATGTGAGATTAGACAGAGGAGAGAGAAGTTTGGGTAGGTAGACAATGGTGGTGGGGGGAGATAAGGGGGAGAACAAAGGGAGCAAGAGGAAGGAAATGAGAGGGGGAGAGAAAAGGGGGAGAGAGGGAGAATGGAGAGGGAGGAGAGAGAAGGGAGGAAAGAAAGGGGGAGAGATATTCAACATATATATATAAAAATAAATTATATCACATATTATAATTGTCCAACTACGATTCATCGTCACACTGTTTGTGTAGTACGTACTACTTAGCGATGAGCGCCTCAGGCGCTCATCGCCCGGCGAGCCTCGCATAGCGAGGCGAGCAGTTAAACAGTAGAACTTAAGGGTAATAAGCGCCGAAGGCACTCATTGCTGGCGAGCCGTTAAACATGTCACACGCACGACTTAGAAAAAAAAACCACCTTGGAACCAACCTTAACGTAACAAACACCCCCACGCACTAAAAATAGGACCATAACGGCCGGCCCGTGCACACCTAAAAACAGTCAAAACAAACCAAATACTCACAAAAACTGCATAAAAAGCGTACCCATAGCAAGGGAGGCACCCAGGACCTCTGAAAGTGAAGTTACACCTCCATTTAAGTCCAAATTCCCAAGTTCAGACACACGAAAATCCCCTAAGCGAGAGAAAAAATGGCCGCCAAAAAAAAACAAAAACGAGGCTCACAGCCCAGCCACGTACAATTTACCCAAGAAGGGATCCGAGATAAGCTCGGAAACCCGCATTAACCACACGGGATCTGAGATAAGCTCGGAGACCTGCATTAACCCCATTAACCATTGCAGTGGGGGTCCCAATTGCACGCGATCGGGGACCCCCACTGCAATGAAAATCCTTAAAGGACCCGATATAAAAGAAAACAAATATACACTATCACCCGGTCAATCATGGGGGTCAATACAGACCCCCATAAACCCCTCAATAACCCTGTCACTCATGGGATTCAATATAGACCCCCATAAGCCCTTTATTAACCCTGTCACTCATGGGGGTCAATACAGACCCCCATAAGTCCTTCATTAAGCCTGTCACTCATGGGGGTCAATACAGACCCCCATAAGCCCTTCATTAACCCTGTCACTCATGGGGGTCAATACAGACCCCCATAAGCCCTTCATTAAGCCTGTCACTCATGACGGTCAATACAGACCCCCATAAGCACTTCATTAACCTCCTCACTCATGGGGGTCCATACAGACCCTCATAAGCCTCTATTTAACCCCATCAGTCCCATAAGGGTATATTATGACCATTATGGGCCTGTTAAAACACTACATTAACCACATAAGTGCTATGATGGTCCTCAAGGACCATCATGACACTAAGTATAAACACTACACTGCACTATACCCCCCCAATAAAACATTCAATATAAACTAAACAGCCTCTACACTAACCTATTAACACCTACACTACCTACCTACCTACCCCCTAATAATCCCCACCACTCTAATTACAGAAAATAAAAAACCTAACTTAAAAAAAAATATCTACAGTACAGAAAATAAAAAACCTAAGTCACAGAAAATAAAAAAAAACATTACAACCCCCCCTCACTACAGAAAAAAAAAAAATTACACACCTGAAAAGGAAATACATATAATACAATACAATACAATATAATACAATTAAATACAATACAATACACCCCTATCTAATATACATCACACAATCTATCTAAATAAATACCATAATTTAATATACAATACATTCTATGCTATGTAAAACACATACCCCTAGCTAACATACAGTAAATGCCATCTATATATAAAATAATCTAATTCTTAGCTAAAATATAATAATTAAGACCACTTACCTTTGCAGAGGTCCATTCAGATCAGCCACCTACGGAAAAAAGAATAAAAAAATGAGTGCAACACGTTTACAGTACATAAAGAAACATTCTATACATTCTAAATATAATACTCACCTTTCCGGCATATCCCGTCCTGATTCTTTTACCCTTCTGCGGAGCGGCACCTGTTAAAAAAAACATAACATTGATACACATACATAAAAACAGAATAAACATAATCTACATTGTACTTACCTCCCCGCGATGTCTCCGGCCTCCTCCGGATCCTCTTCTGCCACGCCCTGTATAAAAAAAAAAAAACAAATACTTAGATCCGCACTCACGGACATAACCGATGCTATTTAGGCTCCTGGAGACTTTTCCGGATGAAAATAGGCAATGGCGCCTTCTAAATGGTTGAAAACGCTGTCTATCAAATTCACCCAATCAGGAGGCGCCAATGTGTGAGCCAATTAGAAAGGGATACACCTTAAAATTCCACTCTGATTGGATAATGCACCTGTCAATCTTTATTTAAACCAATCACAAGGCGCAGATGCCTTCAGCCAATCACAATGGAATACACCCCCACAGGGTGATTGGAGGGAGCATCTGTGCATTCTGATTGGTTGCACTGACAATAGCCAATCAAAATGGAATACACCCCCACGTACTGATTGGTGAAGGATTTGCGCATTCTCATTGGCTTTTGTTAATATCAATCAATATTACAGCCAATGGGAAGATGCAGATGTCTTCACCAATCAGTACGTGGGGGTATATTCCATTGTGATTGGCTGATGGCAATAAAGCCTTAGGATTGGTTCAAATAAAGATTGACAGGTGTGTTATCCAATCAGCGTGTATCCCTTTTTCATTGGTTCACAATTGGCGTCTTCTCATTGGCTGAATTTGATAGACAGCCTTTTCAGCCAATCAGAAGCCGCCATTGCCAATTTTATTCTGGAACACTCTGTAGGAAGCTCATTAGCGTCGGAGACTTCCGCCAGGGCGGATGTGTGTTGTTTTGTTTTTTTTTTACGCGCGGATGCTTCCGGAGAAGAACATCAGGAGGTCGGAGACATCGCAGGGAGGTAAGTATAATGTAGATTGTGTTTATTTTACTTTGTTTTAGGTTAATGTATGTGTGCTAATCCTAATGTAATGTTTTTTTTTAACAGGAGCAGCGCTGCAGAGGCAAACATGGAGGACGTGACATGCTGGGACAGGACATGCTGGGACGGGACATGCTGGAAAGGTGAGTATAATATTAAGAATATTTAGAATGTTTAGTTATTTCATGTAAACGTGTTGTAATAATTTTTTTCATCTTTTTTACCCTAGGTTGGTGATCTGAAGAAACATCTCAAAGGTAAGTGGTCTTAATTATTTGATTGTAGCTGAAAATAAGGGTTGCTATATATAGATAGAATGTATTGTATATTAGATAGATTGGGGGGTGTATAGTATATAGATAGTATTTATTGTATATTAAATAGATAGATAGATAGATAGATAGATAGATAGATAGATAGATAGATAGATAGATAGTGGGATGTATATTACATAGTGGGATGTATATTACATAGTGCGATGTATATTACATAGGGGGATGTATATTAGATAGGGGTGTATTGTATTTAATTGTATTGTATTTAATTGTATTGTATTGTATTTAATTGTATTGTATTGTATTGTATTATATGTATTTCCTTTTCAGGTGTGACATTTTTTAAAGAAATGTAGTCGGGGGTTTTTATTGTATTTTTTTGTTGTTCTGTAATGTAAATTTTTTATTTTTGGTGATTTTATTTTTTTTATTTTATGTAATGTAGATTTCTGCTTTTTAAAGGAATTTAGTTTTTTTGATTCTTGTAATTAGAGTGTTGGGGGTTATTAGAGGGTAGATAGTGTAGGTGTTAATAGGTTAGTGTAGAGGGTGTTTAGTTGATATTTAATGTTTTATTGGGGGGTATAGTGCAGTGTAGTGTTTATACTTAGTGTCATGATGGTCCTTGAGGACCGTCATGGCACTTATGTGGTTAATGTTGGGTTGTAACAGGTTCATAATGGTCATAATATCCCCTTATGGGACTGATGGGTTAATTAGAGGCTTATGAGGGTCTGGATAGACCGCCATAAGTGACCGGGTTAAAATGGTGTAGTGCTTACACTTTGGGTCATGAGAGTCCTGATTGACCCTCATGGCACTTATAGTGTTATTACATGCTTTCATTACTGTGTTATAGGGGTCTATATAGTTGAGGCACACAGTACACTCACATTGTGTGGCAAACAGAATTTCAACACTTTCTTTTATTGTCCATCATTATTTGACGAGCAAGTCGCTAGTATGTATATATATATATATATATATATATATATATATATATATATATATATAGTAAAAAAATACATTATATTATACATTTCCCTGGGCATAATGTAGAATATAAAAAATCAAGTGAACCATCCACAATCTTCTTCTTATTTGTAAGAAGCATTTATTTTCAGGGCTGCACACGGCGGCTACTCAAGATATTAGCTGGTGATCATAATAAAACTGTGTGTATATATATACCCAGGTCCTCATTCAATTGCAATTTTGCCAATTGAATAGGGCTCTATATAAGCACATAACATATTTTTTGACAGAAGTTTTTAGTTAGTGAAGACCTTGATTTTGGATAGAAGTTCAGTAACTAAAAAGTTCTGTATAAAAAATATGTTATGTGCTTATATAGAGCCCTATTCAATTGGCCAACTCGCAATTGAATGAGGCTCCCAGAATGCAGTGTAATAACTGTTTTTTTAACTTGTTTTAGACATTCAAATGTGAACACAGATGTCCTTTTTATTTGCTGTACTACTGTACGGTGGAGGGCTTCTATCGCTCTTTTGCCCACCATATTATAAATGATAATTGTGGTGAACTACCTACTCATAAGGTCCACAACACAGGCTGAGATCCCGCTCCATGCTGATGATAGCCAGTAAGCTTGAAACAGCTGTACATGGATAGGATACTCAGCTTGTGTTTAATCCAACCTTGGCTTTGCAATAAAGCTGTGTAATACAGCATGCATACGCTTAAAGGAAGCCATGTTTGATAATGGCTATGGATTGAAGAGCAAGGCATTTGTGGGCACATTTGTGTGTCCCAGCTCAACTTCCCAGAATGCAGTGTAATAACTGTTTTTCTCGGAACTCTGAGCTGAAAGCAGGTTTTTTAACTTGCTTTAGACATTCAAATGTCAACGCAGATGTACTATTTATTTACTAAATATATATATTTCCTCTAGTGCTCACATTTCTCTGCATGCAGTGGCAGCTTCCTCCCTCTTGTAACCCTCTAGTTCCAGGCATTTTCCCAATAGCGGTGAGTCCCTGAACTACCCAATTTAACTTTTGGATGCCAAGGGTAGAGATTTCGGAAATAGTTCGCCGGCGGACTTTTTTCGGCGAACATAGCATGTTCGCGTTCGCGGCGAACAGCGAACATATACGAGATTCGACACGCCCCCAATACTTTATCATTGAGCAAACTTTGACCCTGCATGTCACAGTCAGCAGACACATTCCAGCCAATCAGCAGCATACACTCCATTCTACACCCTTCTACCTCATGGACAGCAGCCATTTTGGAATCATAATTATCTTGCAGTCTTACAGAGAGGAGGGACAGTTTGGATGATGCTGCATCAATAGGGAAAACCATAGCTAGGCAAGTTTATTCAGTGTCCAGTGCAGTGCTGAAGGACTCATCAGATCTCTGCTATAAACACAGCACCCCAAAAAGCCCTTTTTAGGGCTATAAAATCATTTTTTTTTCTGTGTAATCTAATTTCATTTGCCTGTCTCACTGCTAGCCCCTGCTTGCAAGTGTGTGTCAGGCTCACAGCTTATACTGTGTGTGCACAACGCATACAATATAATATTGTTTACTAGTTGTCTACTTTTAAAAAACCCAAACTTTTTTTTTCTTAAATGTAAGTGCATTTGCCTGACCGTCAATCAAAGTTCATTTGCTTGACCGCTACCCATAGTGTGTGTCCTTTTTACAAGTACTGTGCCAAGTTCAACCAATCCAGTCTAGTTGGGGTACCAACAGTCCACATTTAAAAAACCCAAACTTTAATTTTCTTAAATGTAAGTGCATTTGCATAACCGTCAATCAAAGTTCATTTGCTTGACCGCTACCCATAGTGTGTGTCCTGCTTTCAAGTACTGTACCAAGTTCAACCAATCCAGTCTAGTTGGGGTACCAACAGTCCACATTTACATAGTTACATAGTTACATAGTAATTAAGGTTGAAAAAAGACTTTCAGTCCATCAAGTTCAACCTGTTAAGATCTCCTCTGATCTGCAATATGCGGATTAGTTATTAATTAAATTATTGATTAAATAATTATTAATAGTATAGTATTGGAGAATGAATAAAGAGTTAGTCCATCAAGTTCAACCTTTTTAGATCTCTATTGATCTTTTTAATTTGGACTATTTATTATTATTGTTAATTGTTAATTATTGTTAATTGATCCAGAGGAAGGCAAACTATGTAACTATGTAACTATGTATTGTGTTTGTAATTTTTTTCCTGTTCGCGAGTTGCGGCCGTATTTTTGTGCTCCGTATTAACGCTGATTGCCAAAGTGCTCCGTAATAACGGCTCGCCTCGCTACGCGAGGCTCGCCTGCAATGAGCGCCTGCGGCGCTCATTGCCAAGGTGCTACGGTTTAGCCCGCTACGGTTTAACGGCTCACCTCGCTGCGCGAGGCTCGCCGGGCGATGAGCGCCTGCGGTGCTCATCGCTAAGCCCGCTACTGTACTACGGTTTAACGGCTCGCCTCGCTTCGCGAGGTTTGCCGGGCGATGAGCGCCTGCGGCGCTCATCGCTAAGCCCGCAAAGTCGTACAGACCACGCAAACAGCGTGACGACGACTCGTAGCAGGACAATTATAATATGTGATTACCATGATATATTCCCACCCTATTTAGGACTTTTTTTCCTTTTGGATTTTGATATTATATAGGGAATTAGGGGACACGTCTCAGTAGTTGGACTCTAATCTTCTAAATTTATCGTTGGTCTCCATTTATGATGCTAATCAATTGAGCAAGGGTGCGAGTTATGGCACGTAAAGCCTGTTTTCACCTGTAACGCTTCCGGGTATCCGATCCACTGAAGCGCAGCAAAATCATTCAAGGCCGTAGGTTGCGATCAACAACATGGGAAATGATTTAAAAGACTATGAAAACTGTAATTCTTTGACTGTGCTGTAGCTGAGAAAGTCAACAAACAGGTCTAGGCATTGGTGTTTTTTTGAGAGAGAGATATATAGAGTGAGAGAGATAGACAGAGACTGAGAGAGAGAGAGATAGAGAGTGTTAAAGAGAGAAATAAGAGAGTGATAGAGAGAGTGAGTGATAGTGCCAGAGAGAGAAATAGAGAGTGTTAGAGAGAGCAAATAAGTGTGCCAGAGAGAGAAATAGAAAGCGTTAGAGAGAGTGCCAGAGAGAGAAATAGAGAGTGTTACAGAGATATAGAGAGTGATAGAAAGAGAAATACTGGAGGAGGAGGAGGAAAAGGGGAGAGAGGTATAGTGAGAGGAAGAGGAGAAAGCAGGTAATGGAGGGGAGGTACAGGTATAGGAGAGCAGGAGGGGGAGGGATATGCCCCCAGTTTAAGGCATACAAAGTGTAGGAACAGAGGGTCAGGGGCCTGATCCCGGGGGGGGGGGGGTGGTAGAGGAGATGAGGGGCAGACCTCAGGGATAGAAAGAGGTGACTACAGTTGTGTCATCACTAGGGGTTGCAAACCATGATGTCAAGTCAGTTAAACACTGATATGATGACTTCCGGATGAAGTTGAAGAAGAATATGACAGAGGAGGCTATAGCAGCCCATGGGACTGGTGGTGGCCCACCACTCAACATCACATACTGTGGATGGAAGCGGACTATCAAGTAGTCTATGGAGCCAGAAGCAGTAGTGAGCCTTCCAGGACAGTTGGACACTGGCTATTAGGAAACCCTGCAAATCTTATGTGTATCTTATGCACCAAAAGTTGGGGTACCAACAGTCCACATTTAAAAAAACCAAACTTTTTTTTTCTTAAATGTAAGTGTATTTGCCTGACTGACCGTCAATCAAAGTTCATTTGCTTGACTGCTACCCATAGTGTGTGTCCTTTTTACAAGTACTGTGCCAAGTTCAACCAATCCAGTCTAGTTAGGGTACCAACAGTCCACATTTAAAAAACCCAAACTTTTATTTTCTTAAATGTAAGTGCATTTGCCTGACTGACCGTCAATCCAAGTTCATTTGCTTGACCGCTACCCATAGTGTGTGTCCTTTTTACAAGTACTGTGCCAAGTTCAACCAATCCAGTCTAGTTAGGGTACCAACAGTCCACATTTAAAAAACCCAAACTTTTATTTTCTTAAATGTAAGTGCATTTGCCTGACTGACCGTCAATCCAAGTTCATTTGCTTGACCGCTACCCATAGTGTGTGTCCTGCTTTCAAGTACTGTGCCAAGTTCAACCAATCCAGTCTAGTTGGGGTACCAACAGTCCACATTTAAAAAACCCAAACTTTTTTTTTCTTAAATATAAGTGCATTTGCCTGACTGACCGTCAATCAAAGTTAATTTGCTTGACCGCTACCCATAGTGTGTGTCCTTTTTACAAGTACTGTGCCAAGTTTAACCAATCCAGTCTAGTTGGGGTACCAACAGTCCACATTTAAAAAACCCAAACTTTTATTTTCTTAAATGTAAGTGCATTTGCCTGACCATCAATCAAAGTTCATTTGCTTGACTGCTCCCATAGTGTGTGTCCTTTTTACAAGTACTGTGCCAAGTTCAACCAATCCAGTCTAGTTGGGGTACCAACAGTCCACATTTAAAAAACCCAAACTTTTTTTTTCTTAAATGTAAGTGCATTTGCCTGACCGTCAATCCAAGTTCATTTGCTTGACCGCTACCCATAGTGTGTGTCCTTTTTACAAGTACTGTGCCAAGTTCAACCAATCCAGTCTAGTTGGGGTACCAACAGTCCACATTTAAAAAACCCAAACTTTTATTTTCTTAAATGTAAGTGCATTTGCATAACCGTCAATGAAAAGTTAATTTGCTTGACCGCTACCCATAGTGTGTGTCCTGCTTTCAAGTACTGTGCCAAGTTCAACCAATCCAGTCTAGTTGGGGTACCAACAGTCCACATTTAAAAAACCCAAACTTTTTTTTTGTTAAATGTAAGTGCATTTGCCTGACCGTCAATCAAAGTTCATTTGCTTGACCGCTACCCATAGTGTGTGTCCTTTTTACAAGTACTGTGCCAAGTTCAACCAATCCAGTCTAGTTGGGGTACCAACAGTCCACATTTAAAAAACCCAAACTTTTATTTTCTTCAATGTAAGTGCATTTGCCTGACCGTCAATCCAAGTTCATTTGCTTGACAGCTAACCAGTGTGTTTGTCAGGCTTACAAGTACTGTGCCAAGTTCAACCAATCCAGTCTAGTTGGGGTACCAACAGTCCACATTTAAAAAAAACAAACTTTTATTTTCTTAAATCTAAGTGCATTTGTCTGACCGTCAATCAAAGTTCATTCGCTTGACCGCTACCCATAGTGTGTGTCTTGCTTACAAGTACTGTGCCAAGAGGTTGTGTGCATGCTTGAGCTCCAAACTAAAGGCTTTTTAGGGTCTTAGTCCCTCAAATACAAGTTTTATTTTAACACCTTTCTGTTTATAAGCACTTTGTGCACGGTGTTGTTCATTTTTGGGAGTTTTTGTGGTATTTTTCTTAGTTTAATTTAAGTTTTAGTTTTCTGGGAGCCAGGCTCAGCTCTTTATCCCAGGAGAGTGAGCTGTCTCCTGGATACTTTGCCACACCCCTCCCTTTGCACTACACCTTCACTCCTGGAGCTTTGTTACTTTGACTTTTTTTCTTTTAAAAAGTTTATTAGGTTTTGTTGAAGTTTTGTTTGTTTGGTGTTGGGTTTTATGTTTTGGGGGGAGAGAAGACAAGTAACATCTTTGTAGGCAGTGGGGGAGTTGAAGTTTTGTTTAAAAGGCTTTTTTTTTTAACATCTGACACAGAGACACAGAGGGGTTAAAAAGCCTCTGTGTTCTCTGTGTTGTTGCAATTAGCAACACATTGCAACAGGCCATTAACCCTTCCACTGCCAAACATCATCTCTCTCTCCCTTAGTTTTGTCTTTTTGTTTCTTTTTCACACTTATATATTTTAAAAAAAGAAAACAATAGAAAATCATAAAACAAAAAATAAAAAAAAATAAAACAAATAAACTAAAAAAAAAAAGGGTCTAAACATGAGGGATAAGACCACTAAGAAGCCTCAGGGGTCAAAAGGGGGAATAATGGCCCCTGAAAATCCTAGCTGCAGCACTGCACAGCATAGGCCCCAGGCAGATAAGGCAGCCCCAGCTCCTGGTGGTTCTGCCAGCAGACCTACCCCTGTGGCTAATACCTGGTCACAGGTGGTTTCTGCTGGCCCCAGTAATACCACCGCTGGGGCTGAGGGGCAGATCACCAGGAAGCATGGGGTTAAATGTCAGATGTCTGGGGTCTACAGCATTGATATCTATCTGCGTGCTGCAGCTAATGTCATCAGCCCCTCTGTTATAGTAGCAGCCAGCAAAATGTACGGGAAAGCAGTCTTTTTTACCCGTACTCTGGCTGCTGCACACATTCTTATACAGAGAGGCATCACAGTGGGGGGATTATATGTCCCAATAGAACCCCTGGAAGGGTTGGGCACAAAAGTAACACTCTCTAATGTGCCCCCCTTCCTACCAGACTCCCTCCTGCGCCCCCACCTGCTAACCCTAGGGGAAGTAAAAACACCATTTATTAAAATTCCCCTGGGGTGCAGAGAGAGAGCACTTCGTCATGTGCTCTCTTTCAAGAGGCAGGTACAAATGTGCCTGCCTCAGGGCGCAGAAAACATAGAGGGGTCTTTTGGGGTTCCATTTGAGGGGGTGCTGTACAGGATTTTTTACAGCACTACGGAGGTGCAGTGCTATCATTGCACAGGGGTTGGGGCATACACGTAGGAATTGTCCTAATGTAAAGCATCATGCCCCAGCCCCAGCAAATGGCACCTCCGTCAGTACGGCACCCATCCCCGCTGAGCCCATAACAGCGGGGACCTCAAGGGTCATAGCCCCCCCACAGAGCTCAGGCAAGGAGGCCGTTCCTCAAGCCACCACCACGGCCTCCAAACCCCCTTCTTCCCCAAAAAAGCCATCTGTGTCTGTGGTCTCCAGCAAGACTGCAGACACGGGGAAAAAGGGGAAGAATGTCACCGGTCCTCCCAGTGTCACAGCTGCATCTCCCAAGTCCCAATCTGCCCCCACCATAATTACATCAGTTAGTGTGGGGGCACAGTGTAAGCAGAGGGATAATAAGCCCTCTGCAGGGGAGGCAGCTAGTGGCAGCTCCTCTTCCAGGAGTGACGTCCCCAGGAAGAGGAAGCATAAAACCAACAGGGAGGTTGCTGATAAGTGGGAAGTGCTCTATAGTGGAGCACCTCCCTCTAAAAGCAAGAAGAGGAACAAAACATCTCCTCCTCATCCGGTGACATTGTCTGGCCCAGTTATTAAGCTCAGCCAGCCGGTGCCAGACCACACATCTCTCTCTCCAGACCCTATAGGGGTTAATGTGGAAAAGGGTCTGGAGGAAAAGCAGGGGCAAGAGGGTCTCCCAAGTGAGGCAGGGGTAGACAAGAAAGATCAGGTTCTGCCTCTGGCCTTTGAGGGGGGACCCAACAAAGCCCCTGCTGAATGGGTAGTCAGTGTCCCTGAGGTGCTGAGCTTCAAGGGCACCAGTCAGTCTCCTCCTCCAGTGTCACTCTCTAGTGACGTACCTCGGGCTTTGTTAGAGCCCCAGGCCGAGTCACTACTGGAGGGGGGGAATATAGGCATGACCCCCATTCAGGACCCCATGGATTTGTCTGTCAGGGGGGATGTGGCACAAGGGGAAGTGGAAATGGGGGAGGGTGATAAAACAGGTTTTCCTGTTAACATCATGGGAGAGCCTGTCTACCCTCCTCAGCCGTCCACTGACCCTAACATCGGTGCCATCCAAGCTGAGCAAGCAGCGGTGGAACTGGCAGAGGAGGCATATAAAGCCTCCAAGGCTTCCATTAAGGAAGCCATGCCAGCCACTGCTGTCCAGCCAGCTACCCCTGAATGCACTCCTGAAGCTACAGGGGTGCAGCAGCAATCCAAGGGTCCATTATTTACCTTGAAGGGTGCTAAAGGGACTCCTTCTGTATCATCTAAGAGGGGGTCCCTGAGAATAAAGCTGAGGAAACTGACTCCAGCCGGGGAGGATGGAGTAAAAGCCCTCAGCCAAGAGGAGCCCAGGGGTGACCCACTAGAAGGAACATCAGATTCTGGGTGGGTTATCCCTGTCAAGGAAATAGATCTATTCCTTGAGAGCACCCTTCATGGACAAAAGAAAAGGAAGGTGCGGCTGGCCTTGGAGAGGTGGAAGAATATGTCGTTTATTCTCCACTCTCTCCAGCAATATCTAGTGGTCAGCACTAGGGCCAAGAATTCTGGGACTGCGGAGCATCTCCGCGTCCGGAAATTCTATAAAATGTGCGTGTCCTATCAGCAGTCTCAAGGGTCTGAGGAACGCACAATTCCTGACACGCAGTAATGGCTTTGCACATCAGCACGCTAAATACCAATGGCTGTCAAGACAGTTTCCGCAGGTTCCAGGTACTCTCCTATTTATATCAGGGAGGGTACTCTGTGAGCTTCCTGCAGGAAACTCACACCACTCCAGAGGCTGAGGCCTCGTGGCAACTGGAGTGGAGAGGCAGGGTCTTCTTCAGCCACTTCACATCGGCGTCATGTGGAGTGGTGACCCTGTTCTCAGAGTCTTTTCAGCCAGAGCTGCTGCTTGTGAAAGCTGTTATCCCAGGCCGTCTAATCCACCTCCGGGTCCGAGAGCAGGGTAGCATCATTAACCTAGTTAATATATATGCCCCTGCTGGAGGGCCCGAGAGAGTGAGGTTCCTCGCCAGACTGTCCCAGTTTTTGGAGACGGTTGACGCAGATGAGTGTTTGGTACTCGGGGGTGATTTCAACTGCACCCTCGACGCTCTGGACCGGAATAGTCCAGAGCCGTACCCGCCTTCTGCGTCAGCCCTGCGGGAGATCATCGCCCGCTTCTCCCTGGAGGACATCTGGCGAGAGCAGAACCCAGGGGCATCAGACGGTTTCACCTACGTCAGGGTGAGAGCCGGTCTGGTGTCCCACTCCCGGATCGACAGACTATATATATCTAGTCACTATATGTCACGAGTCGGTTCTTGTGCCATTAGGCTGGCTCCGTTCACAGACCACAACTGTGTGTCTGTGACAGTGGCGCTAACGCCAACAGCGCCACGAGCCGCCTATTGGCACTTCAACAATGCTTTGTTGAAGGACCAGGGGCTCGTGACATTGATCCGGGAGTTTTGGACGGACTGGAGGGGTTGCAAGGGGGACTTTGCCACGTTAAAACTGTGGTGGGACGTGGGCAAGGTTCATTTGCGACTTCTGTGTCAGGAATATACCAAGGGTGCGAGTGGGCAGCGCGAAGCTGAGTTGGAGTCACTCCGGGGGGAGGTACTCCATCTGGAGCAGAGGCTGTTCACTTGTAGGGACCAATCCCTGCAGAGCGAGTATGTAGAGAGGAAGGGTGTCCTCTGTGACCTGGAACGACACCAGGCCAAGGGGGCATACGTGCGCAGCCGCTTAGGTTTTCTCAAAGATCTAGACCGCGGCTCGCGCCTCTTCTACTCACTGGAGAAAAAGGGGGGTAACAGTAGGCACATCACCTGTCTTCTAGATGAAGACGGTGCCCCCCTTACAGATCCGGAGAGTATCCGGGATAGAGCCCGGAACTTTTATAAAGATCTTTACTCTCCGGATCCCATTTCTCCAGACGCCTGCAGGGTGCTATGGGAGGGGCTCCCCACAGTCAGTGAGGGTGTAAGAGAGCGGCTTGATATACCACTATCTTTTCAAGAGCTCTCTGAAGCCCTCCGTGCCATGTCCTGTGAGAAGTCTCCAGGACTGGACGGACTGACTGTAGAGTTTTTCCAATTTTTCTGGGAGACTCTGGGACCTGATTTCCATCTGGTCCTTGGGGAAGCCCTGGAGACCGGGGAGATGCCCCTGTCTTGTCGCAGGGCAGTACTTGCCCTGCTGCCCAAAAAGGGGGATCTCCGGCTTATTAAGAACTGGCGACCGGTCTCTCTGCTCAGCACGGACTACAAGATTGTAGCTAAAGCCATCTCGCTTAGACTTGGGTCTGTGCTGGCAGAATTGGTTCACCCTGACCAGTCCTATGCGATCCCGGGCCGGACTATCTTTGATAGTATCTTTCTGGTCCGGGATCTATTGCATTATTCTCGCAGGACTGGTCTGTCACTCGCCTTTCTCTCTTTAGATCAAGAGAAGGCGTTTGACAGGGTGGACCATGGTTACCTCATAGCCACTCTGCAAGCGTACGGCTTTGGCCCACAGTTTGTGGGCTTTATAAGAACGCTGTACGCCTCTGCAGAGTGTTTACTTAAAATCAATTGGTCCCTAACAGCACCTTTGGTATTTGGACGAGGGGTGCGTCAAGGATGTCCCTTGTCTGGACAGTTATATGCACTGGCCATTGAGCCTTTCCTCTGCCTACTGAGGAAAAGGCTCACAGGGCTGGTGCTAAAAGATCCAGACATGCGGATTGTCCTTTCAGCTTATGCTGACGATGTGCTCCTCGTGGCCCAGGATCCAGTTGATCTTGAGCTGGCAAAACAGTGCCAGGAGGTATATTCAGCTGCCTCCTCCGCTCAGATCAACTGGTCCAAATGCACAGGCCTTTTAGAGGGTAATTTACAGGTAGACTCTTTGCCTCCCACGTTTCGTGACATCACGTGGGAGGCAGATGTCATTAAATATCTGGGGGTCTACCTGTCCGCTGCGGACGCTTCCGTCCCAGACAACTGGAGGGAGTTAGAGGGCAGTGTCCTCTCTCGTCTGGGACGATGGAGGGGTCTAGCAAAAATGCTTTCCCTTAGGGGGCGGACTCTAGTGGTGAATCAGCTGGTGGCTTCTCAGATCTGGCACCGGCTGATTTGTCTGAGTCCGACCCCCGAGTTTGTCACCAATATCCAGAGGAATTTGTTAGATTTCCTCTGGATGGGAAGGCATTGGGTCTCTGCAGGGGTGGCAAGTCTGCCTTTGGTGGAGGGTGGACAGGGAGTAGTTTGTGTGTGCTCCCAGTTGTCCACCTTCCGCCTTCAGTACCTGCAGAGATACCTATATGCAGATCCCTCTCCGCAGTGGTGCGCACTGGCATCCAGCTTTTATCGCCAGTTGCGCAACCTGGGGTATGACCGGCAATTATTTCTGATCAGGCCCGAGGGGTTTGGGAGAGACCTCTCTGTGTTGCCGGCATACTACCAGGAAACCCTCAAGGCCTGGAGCATGGTCTCCGTGACCAGGCAGGGCGTGCCTTTGGGGGATGAAATATTCACGGAGCCCCTGCTATTTAATCCAGCAGTGGGGGCTCCAATGTTACAGTCCCCCAGTATCATCCGCCGCCTTAGTCATGCACGGATGACCCGAGTCGGGGATCTCTTGGAATACGGGCGTTCTGATTGGGTGTCACCCCAGGAGCTTGCGCTCCGTTTGGGATATGTGACGCCCAAAGTGTCAGGGCGCTTGCTCCAGGAGATTAGAGATGCCATCTCCCCCGACTCGCGCACCTTCCTTCGCGGGGCTTTGCAGGCCGGAGTGCCACATGCACCTTTCAACACCCCTTCTCCGGCTGTTTGCATTGGACACAAGCCCCGTGTTTCCCCTCAGGCTCCTCCTGTCCCCAACCTCTCGAGGTTGAGGGACATACCCTCGGCATGCTTTCGCGGCATGCCGAGGAAGAGCTTATATTCTCTCGTGCTCCATACAGTGCACTTCCTTGCCCTCGTGACCCGTCCCGATACCATCTGGAGGCGGGTCCTACCAGCTGACGAGGGCAAGAGGCCCCGGTGGAGGGAACTTTATTCTGATTTAGTTCCACGACCCACCGGGGACTTGAGTTGGAGAGTGCTCCATGGTGCACTGAGCACGGGAGAGTACTTAGCTAAATTCACGGACTCTCCCTCCACTTGTCCATTCTGTGGCAAGGGAGAGTCCGTGTATCATGTTTATTTTAGTTGCGCCAGACTGCAGCCCCTCTTGTCACTCTTGAGGGGCCTCCTCCTGCAGTTCTGGCTGCATTTCTCCCCTCACATTTTTATTTTTGGGCGCCCAGTGTCCCGGGGCAATAAGGCCAGGGACCTCCTCGTCAACCTGCTCCTGGCATTAGCCAAGTTGGCTATATATAAGTCCAGGAAGCAGTGTTTGATAGGGGGGGTTCCCTTGTCACCTGAGGCCATGTTCCGGGTGCTGGTGCGCTCCCGTATCCGGGCAGAGTACCACCTGGCTTTGTCTACTGGGGGAATGGATGAGTTTGTCTCCCAGTGGGCTGTAGATGGTGTGCTCTGCTCGGTATCCCCCCATCCGGTTTCTTTATCTCTTCAACCTCCTAATATGATTTTTATTTAGTTTACAGAAAATGTTTTCTCATAATTTTAAAAAACACTGTGCCAAGTTCAACCAATCCAGTCTAGTTGGGGTACCAACAGTCCACATTTAAAAAACCCAAACTTTTATTTTCTTCAATGTAAGTGCATTTGCCTGACCGTCAATCAAAGTTCATTTGCTTGACCGCTACCCATAGTGTGTGTCCTGCTTTCAAGTACTGTGCCAAGTTCAACCAATCCAGTCTAGTTGGGGTACCAACAGTCCACATTTAAAAAACCCAAACTTTTTTTTTCTTAAATATAAGTGCATTTGCCTGACTGACCGTCAATCAAAGTTAATTTGCTTGACCGCTACCCATAGTGTGTGTCCTTTTTACAAGTACTGTGCCAAGTTTAACCAATCCAGTCTAGTTGGGGTACCAACAGTCCACATTTAAAAAACCCAAACTTTTATTTTCTTAAATGTAAGTGCATTTGCCTGACCATCAATCAAAGTTCATTTGCTTGACTGCTCCCATAGTGTGTGTCCTTTTTACAAGTACTGTGCCAAGTTCAACCAATCCAGTCTAGTTGGGGTACCAACAGTCCACATTTAAAAAACCCAAACTTTTTTTTTCTTAAATGTAAGTGCATTTGCCTGACCGTCAATCCAAGTTCATTTGCTTGACCGCTACCCATAGTGTGTGTCCTTTTTACAAGTACTGTGCCAAGTTCAACCAATCCAGTCTAGTTGGGGTACCAACAGTCCACATTTAAAAAACCCAAACTTTTATTTTCTTAAATGTAAGTGCATTTGCATAACCGTCAATGAAAAGTTAATTTGCTTGACCGCTACCCATAGTGTGTGTCCTGCTTTCAAGTACTGTGCCAAGTTCAACCAATCCAGTCTAGTTGGGGTACCAACAGTCCACATTTAAAAAACCCAAACTTTTTTTTTGTTAAATGTAAGTGCATTTGCCTGACCGTCAATCAAAGTTCATTTGCTTGACCGCTACCCATAGTGTGTGTCCTTTTTACAAGTACTGTGCCAAGTTCAACCAATCCAGTCTAGTTGGGGTACCAACAGTCCACATTTAAAAAAACCAAACTTTTATTTTCTTCAATGTAAGTGCATTTGCCTGACCGTCAATCCAAGTTCATTTGCTTGACAGCTAACCAGTGTGTTTGTCAGGCTTACAAGTACTGTGCCAAGTTCAACCAATCCAGTCTAGTTGGGGTACCAACAGTCCACATTTAAAAAAAACAAAC
>JAPZIH010000012.1:1102751-1134227 GCA_027410445.1 Discoglossus pictus
GTACTAACAAACACTGCTTTACAACCTACTCATAGTGAAACATATATGATCCGGTACTTAGGCGTGTGCGTATGGCTCATTCTTAGTTATTTTTCTAATATGCACATTAGGCTCAGAGCTGTAAATACAAATATACCCATCTAGGATGAGGAGCAAGATACCATGGATGGAATACACTCTTCATCAGTACAGTTACGTATTATATTCAGTATTGTGTACCCAATTAGTTATGAGATTTCCTTAGCACATGAAACCACTTTATATATTATAGATGTTAGATGAGAAACACCAGCTACCATCCCATAAATGGTTCTACATTTACTAGGTGATAAACATGATTAAAACATGATTTACGATTACAAAAAATGTCAAGAAGAAGACTCAAATTTATTTATTGTCCTTCTACGGCATTTCTCACACACAAAAGGTAACACTTCATCAACTAAAATTACATTTATAAACAATTGACTTTAAGTTCATCAATGTTTTCTAAGTAATAGCTCTGAACAAACATCAAAATAACCAAAACACATATTTATCAAAGTGGGGATAAGCAGAGCTAAAAATGTCCCCTTCCTATGTCTACTGGGCAGCCATGGAACCTATTTATCAATTTGTGACTTAAACTTAATTCTACTTAATAAAAATAAATATTTGAAACATAGAAAGTGGGTATATTAAGATTTTAACTGTTTAGTTCACTTTTTACCCCATGTGATAAATATATTGATCCCAAGATAAATATAAAATGTTTATACCGGCACAATTACTACATGAAGTATATAATGTACGTTGCCAACCATGTATTTATTCCACGGCTACTCCATGGTGCTATCATACCCTATTTATGTATTTTTTTTTTAACCTAAATGAAACTGAATCTCTATTATACTTTTTCAAGACTTTTTAGTGAAAGAAATTAAATATTTTGCTTTTAGTTGCTTTCTTTTACACCCAATATCACTCACTATAAGAACTGACATTTTGCCTCTCACATTCTCCCTTACATTCATCCCTCCATCTTGTTGACCTGAAAAGATGATGTCAGAGGTGGAGGAGGAGCCATCCACACAGCTGGACAGGCTCCACTTCCAACATGACAGGGGGAGCTGTTAGTGGGATTCATCTCCATGCCAGGAAAACATAACTTTATTAAACAAATACATTATAATACAAATTACTGTACAACACATAAAACTTCTTTAATAAAATATAACTTTATTTACATCGTTAAATTAATAAATATTGTTGTGTTCAAAATGGAGTTAAATATCCCCATTTCCAATATTCTCTATAGAGCTATTTATCAGAGAGTACATCCCCACCTGCTAAATGGCTCCCATACTGGAGAAAACATAGAAAAAGGAGGAATCTAAGTTTTATCTCCAAGTATCCCCACTTGTCTCCCCACTTGATAATAATACCCTAAACATTAAACATAATGAGCGGCATTCAATTGGCCAAATTTGAGATCTGGAGGCCCGTAAGTAAACTCACAATCAAATTTGCTATTCAATTGGCGTCTGTTTTCTGGCTCGGATCCAGTTACGAGTTATGACCTTAAAAAAATGTCGGTCGTCAAACCCGTAACTTACACCATCCAAAAGACTTTAATCTGTCACTTTCGCAGGGCTAAAATCGCAAATCGCTTTTCAATTGCTTTAATCCCTTAAGTTCGCAAACATAACCACAATGCAAAGGGGTTAAACACATATTCATAGCACTGTAAATGCAAATAAAACAGTAATCCTGCACTGTAAATAACGGGGAAAGCAATGACAGACATTAGAATTATTTGCAAAAAAGTCTCAAGCTCACACAACCTCAGGAAATACGTTTTATTTTTATGTGTCATTTCGGGGTTAAATCGATCTTGGGTATCAATGAGTTAATACATATCAGGCCACCCATATGGACTAGAACAGTATTGGCAGGCATTTTTATTAATAATTTTCAAAGTTGTGCGAGTCTGATCACATATCGGACACCCGAACAGGATTGATTGACACGTAACCTCCATGTTTTACTGCCGTAATTATGACAGTGTTATTTTATATTGGCCAATTCGAAATGGGCAGTTATGGGCTTGGTGAATTGATACGGTTCCCATCCTCAACTGCTACGAACCAGAGCATGGTTTACGAAGCTGGCTTTAAGATCGCAACTCGCGTCTTGGAGCAATTGAATAGCCTCGCAAATGGAGACCAATGGGAGCCCGCAACTCGATCGCAGATATGCTGCCATATGTGACTGGCTTGGAATTGAATGGAGCCCAATGTTACAAAAAATACTTAATATCACAACATCTACAATTAGTATATGATCTACTCCATTCAACATTATATGGGCCATAACATTGCAAGAAATAAAGTATTTTTGACTTTATATTAGACATGCAAATATATTATTGTGCTGGAGAACTTCTCTCACTCTTGTGCCCACCATAAGCTAAACTATTTTGTGGTTTAATTACCATAAATCATAAATAAATCAGTATTAAATATATATTGGAATAGAATGCTAGTCCAATGAACCCAATGGGTGGTTATACAGTATCAAAAGACATTTTAATTTATATATATTAATGGAATTGTGACCATATTATGAGAATACAGGATTCCCTAGAGAAGATGGGGATACTGGCAATGATTTAAATCACACGAAGAAGAGGACGTCCAAAATGAAGATAAAAAGATGGCGTCATTGAAGCAATGAACATGAGATTGATATAGCTCAGATGAGCAGTGGCTGACAGATGTTCTGGTGTGCTGTGATCCATAGGTTCATGGAGGTTCAGATCCGATTGAATGACTAAGCCACAATAAAAAGAGAACATTTACATGTATGATATTATATGTTTCTTATGATTTCCCATGTCTTTAGGAGTCCAGTATCAATTACTGAAGGATCACCGAGATGGGTTCTTCACCATGCAGAATTCAATGTGGAATTAGGATTAGAATGATAGAGAGGGCACAGAGAGAGAGAGAGAGAGAGAGACAGAGAACACAGATAGAGGTCACAGAGAGAGAGGGCACAGAAAGAGAGTGCATAGAAAGAGAGAGGGAATGTAAAGAGATGGAGGGCACAGAGAGAGAGAGAAGGAGAGCACAGAAAGAGGGCAGAAAGCGTGTGCACAGAGAAAGAGCACACAGAGAGAGCACAGAGAGAGAGCGCACATGCAGAGAAAGGGTGCACTGATAGAGAGATGGCACACAGGCAGAGAGAGGGTGCAGAGAGGGAGAGAGGGTTCACAGAGAAGGAGAGGGTGCACAGAGAAAGAGAGGGTGCATAGAGAGAGAGAGAGACATTAGTAGGAGGAGAAGAAGTAGAGGGACCACAATAAAACTGTAAAAAGTGATCAAAAGATGACCTGGAATGTTAGAAGTTACAAGAAGTTTTGGTAATGAGATAGAAATCACTTATCTAAATTAAGGTCTTATTTTTAGTATTAAGGGGTGTCATCATTCTGATTTCAAATGTCTTTCATTCCTGTATTTTTTTGAAATGTCCTCTGAGTATTTTGATTTTCAGATTTTGGATGGAGAGATTATTTTGTAAATAGTGGTGTCCAACTAGGGTACAATAGCTGTCTGCATTGTGCTTTTTGATGTAAAGTCTGTGTAGTTTCACCCTTAGGTGCAGTTTTTGTCTGGTTCCCCCAACAAAGCATCCCCTTTCGCATACATTACATTCTATTATGTAAACTACATTAGAGGATGCACATGGAAATGTTCCTCTAATGTTATAGCACTTGTTGATATGTGTAGCTGTGCTCTCTGACATAATTTTCAATTATTTTTATTGCAAGGTTTTGTGCCATTTCCTGTGTTGTGCTGTTAATTGACCAATCTTCTGTTCACCAATGTTTGTCTCAGGTTTGGTGACTGTCTAAATGCAAGAATGGAAGGTTTGGGGAATAAATGATACCCGGTTCACTTCCCCGTCCAAGTGCTGGTCTAGGTTCCTGGGTGGAATCAAAATTGCGGTAGGGGTGAAAAGGGGCTTCATAGACTTCTATGGGGAGGTCCACGGACCTGCTTGAGCCATCAACAGCACTATTAAATTCCAGCCCTGTAAGTGCAACATGAGACCCGCAACGTGAGACCTGCTGGAAATCTAGCCATGTTACAGTGCTATTAAATAATATCAGGCCATGATCTACGGGCCGGAGACGCAAGCCCATAAAGCATTCTTGTGCACGTTGCATGTGCGGCCATGAACATGATCAGTTAGTCAAACCCACAGTTACGGGTTTAGATGTATCCAATGGCAAAAGAGATCACCAGCATCACTGCAGAAAGCTTGAGGAAACCCTTATATTATGATGCCATGGCTATTGCCTCTAAATTTGGCAAACCAGATTTATTTATTACATTCACATGTAATCCAGAATGGCCAGAGATCAAAGAAAATTTACAGCTTGGCCAAAATACTTCTGACCGATCAGATTTGGTGGCAAGAGTATTCAAAATAAAACTAAATTAAGTAATTCATGATATAACTAATGCACACTTATTTGGGAAATGTGTGGCTTTTGTTTATACCATTGAATTTCAAAAAAGAGGCTTGCCACATGCTCGTATACTTTTAATCTTGCAAGAAAAAGATAAATTGAATACGGCAGACAAAGTGGATTCAGTAATTACTGGTGAAATGCCACATCCAGATAAACATTCCAAACTTTATGAGATTGTAACTCATAGAATGATACATGGTCCATGTGGAGATATAAATCCAAATTCACCATGTATGGAAAATAAAAAATGCATAAAAGAGTTTCCAAAACAATTTCAAATGCAGACTTATGCTAATTGTGATGGATACCCTTTGTATAAAAGAATAGAAGAACAAACAGCTAGTATCCATGGACAAAAGGTTGATAATAGATATGTGGTTCCATACAATAGACATTTACTGATGAAGTACAATGCACATATCAATGTGTATAAATATATATATAAAGGATATAATACATCAATTGTTGTTGTACAAGGTGCAAAAAACGAAAATGAACAAGACAATCCAATTTTACATGACGAACTTTCATTGAGTACTGAGGAAGATTGTCGATATTAGTGATTCTTAGCAAATCATTTCTGGTGAAATTTCAACAGTATCATCAGGTAAATTAGTTATTTTTGGATGTTTTTCTTCTCCAATCTGAATTATCCAATCATTGAATTGATTTTGGCCTTCAGATCTCATATTTATTTCTAATTTAAGGTGTGTAAATATTTTCCACAGCTTACTTCTCTTTATACACATTTCAACAATGTCAGTCCAATTGCCATGTGGCACCACAGGTAATGTTTGCCTAAAATCTCCTCCTAACAACATCACCTTTCGACCAAATGGCAAATCATTACCCAAAACTTATTTTAATAATCAATCAATACATTGCAGGGCATGACATGACATGATAGTTATCTCATCTATTATAATGAATTTAATCTTGTGAAAATGTTTTGTTTGTAATTAATTAATTCGAATATCCAACACTGATGTTTCCAGAATGGGAACTGGCAGTTTAAATCCACTATGCACAGCTCTGCAACCTTCTAACAAAAGTGTGGCAATTCAAGTGGTTGCAAATGGCAGTGCTACTTGACCCTGTGCTCGAATGCAACTCATCAACAAATTATATAGATAAGTTTTTCCTGATCCAAAAGGGCCATATAGAAATAACGCTCTTTGAGCATGGCATCTTCTATTGCATTTGTGATGGTGTTAAATGCTTCTAATTGTAATGCATTTAAAGTTCCAATTCGTTCTTGTGTTTTTTGGTATTTAATCTCAGTGTCATACTCGTCAAAGTTAATTTCATCTATAATTTCTGGATCAGGCAGATTAAAATAATGAGGATTACTCAGACATTGCAAGCAAAGTCATATTGACATCAAAAATCTAGATGCCTTGCACCCAAAAAAACTATTACAGTGCAGATTCAGTTCTGGCTGATGACAAAGATAGTGAAGCTAACTTTTACAATGGAATTTATTAATTCTTTAACTCCCTCTGTAATGCCACCAGATATTTTGCAACTTGAAAAGGGGGCAATTGTCATGCTACTGAGAAATATGAATCCCAAAAAAGGACTTTGTAATGGGATCAGATTTATTGTGAAGGATTTAAAGGATCATTTTATACATGCAGAAATTATGAATGGTACCCATAAAGGCAAACCAGTTCTTATACCAAGAATTGATTTGGCTTCAAGTGAGAGTGGTTTGCCTTTTTTCCTTCAAATGAGACGATTTCCCATTATCATGGCATTTGCCATGACCATCAATAAATCCCAAGGCCAAACTTTTAAAGCTGTGGTTATTTTTTTGAAGGAACCTGTCTTTGCACATGGACAACTCTATGTTGCATTTTCAAGATGCAACAATCCAGAGGAAATTAAAGTTCATATTGTAGAAAACATAAGTCAAAGTGATTTATTGGAGGATAGATGCATTATTAGCAAAAACATTGTGCACTATGAGGTGCTGTAAACATAGAGAACAGTGGTTTTATTTCGAGGACCAAATCTTCTGTCACACGGACTCATTTTAGAGGGCCACTATTTCACTAAGAAACTCTATACAATGGCAAAAAAACATAGAGAACAGTGGATTTACTTCCAGGACAACATTTTATGTCCCTGGGACTCTTTATAGAAGACCACTATTTCACATAGGAAAATCTATGTGCCATTTGCACAAACTATGTTTCTGGTTGTACTTATCCATAAGGTTTTCTTGCCAATGATACTGGAGTGGGTTGCCATTCCAACATGGTATAGCTCACGGCTTCATTGTGGTACACAAGCCCCTTACCACAGCAAGGCAATGACTAGAAAGAAATTCTTCAATAATTATTAAAGAGTGAAGCAGGTGTGAATGTTCAGTATTACAGTCTACTGTGATACATTTCCTATTGGATAAAGCCAATACCAACAAAAAAGTTTTTGCTGAAAACTAAATAGACCACACAGGAATAATTAACGTCTCAAACTATGAACTATCATAAGCAGAGGCCTCTGTTCTCTCCAAAGAAATGTATTTCTGCTCAAACGTAAAACTAAATAGAATACAACTATACTATGACATTGAAACATTTGTCAGGAGGCTGAGACTGACAGAATATTTTAACAAAAAGGATCATACAACAACATCATTAGATTATAGCAGCCAGAAGAAAAACACATATTTCAACCCACCACCTGGACACAACACTTAACTGGACCGCTATATAGAAAGCTGCATCCATTATAACAACAAAATATAAAAGAGACTTACACAATCCATCAGAAAGAGTTGCAATAAAGATTTAAAAAAAAAAAACACCCCAACATCACCATCAAACCAGCAAACAAAGGAGGTGCAGTTGTTTATATAAATACTCAGGACTACATAAATAAAGCCAACAGACAACTGTGAGATAACACCTACTACAAGAAATTGAACCAGGACCCTACAAAAGAATATGCACTTCATACCATCTGGATCTAGAAGAAATACACAAAATATTTAAGGTTCTACAGTCACTGCCAGCAGAGGATGAAAAAATAAAAAATTTCCAAACCTCCCATTCATGCACTTAGACAGCAATCAAACCTGAGACAAACGCGAGTGAAGCAAAGATTAACCAATGAACAGCATGACAGAGAAATTTACACCAAACATTGCAATAAAAATAGCTGAAAGTTATGTCAACACATTTGCAAATAGAACACAGCCAGTCATAACAAGAAGAGCTATAACATCACAGGGTCATATTCATGTACATCCTTCAATGCATTGTACATAATGCAATGTAAGGTATGTGAAAGGGGCTGTTACACTGGAGAATACAGCCAAAAACTGCACCTAAGAATGAATTGATACAGTCTTTCCATCAAAAAGCACAATGAAGACAGCTATTGTACCCCAGTTGAACAACACTGCACAAAATAATAACTCCATTCCAAGCCTAAAAATCTAAATACTCAGAAGACATTTTAAAAACATACAGGAAAACAAGACATTTGAAATGAAAATGATGACACTCTTTAATACTAAAAATAAGAGCTTTATTAATTTTTATCTCAAAACCAAAACTTCTTTTAACATTCTTATTTTTTTCCTCTTTCTTTTTACAATTTTTTTGTGGCTCCTCTACTCTGAAGAAATGTACAACCCATTTTAGTTACTCTGATCGCCACTTATGCAGGCTTGTGCACAGTTTTCTGAACAGAACATTATCTATGTGGCTTGTAACTTGTTATTACCTTCTCCTCTCTCTCTCTCTCTCTCTCTCTTTTTTCCCCTCCCTCTTTCCCACTCTCTCTGCCTTCTCTCTTACTCTTCACCCTCCCTCTGTCCCTCTATCTTTCTCTGTCCCCATCTCTCTCTCCCTCCCTCCCTCTCTCTTTCCCCATCTCTCTCTCTTTCCCCTCCCTCTTTCCCCCTCTCCCTTACTCTCTCTCCCCCTCTCCCTTTTTCCCTCTCTCTCTCTTCACCTTCTTTCTTACTCTGTCTCCCTCCCTCTCTCCCTCCCTCTCTTTTTCCCCATCTCTCTCTTTCCCCTCCCTATTTCCCCTCTCCCTTTCTCTCCCCTTCTCTCTCCCTCTCTCCCTCTTTCCCTCACTCTCTCTCTTCACCTTCTCTCTTACTCTGTCTCCCTTCCTCTGTCCCCCTACCTTTCTCTGCCCCCCTCCCCCTCTCCCTACCTCTCTCTTTCCCCATATCTCTCTCTCTTTCCCCTCCCTCTTTCCCACTCTCCCTTTCTCTCCCTCCGTCTCTCCCTCTTTTCCTCTTTCTCTCTTCACCTTCTCTCTTACTCTGTCTCCCTCCCTCTGACCCCCTACCTTTCTCTGTTCCCCTCCCCCTCTCCTGACCTCTCTCTTTCCCCATCTCTCCCTCTCTTTCTCCCTCTCTCTCTCTTCCCCTCCCTCTTTCACCCTCCCTCTCTCTCTCCCTACCCCTGCCCCCCATCTCTCTCTCTAACTATCTCCCCCCAGCCAGCAATGCACCGTGCATTCACAAAATTGCAGCTAGGCCATGCATGCACAGTAATGTGATTTCTCCCAGTGCGCTGGCAAGCAGCATGTGAGTAACGCCTGCGCAGTACACATCGTGCAGGCGTTACTCACATCTGCAAACTATTACAGTGGATGGGGATGTTGGATAAACCAGAATGTCAGATAAATAAGGCTCTACTGTATAAACAAGCATAATAATAGAAATACTCAGTATAGCTTATAATAAACACTCTTCATGTAATTGTAAATGCATAAAATCATCCTGTATCACCTTCTGAGATAATATTCTAGTCGCTCCCAGGCTTCCAGGATTGGGACCCATATGAGCCTCTGACATAGCGCATATAACCCTTTATGTACTGAGTTTGCTCCAAACTGTTCTGTTTTACTCACATGTTTGTTCGTACAAGATTTATAACCTAACACTGAATAAACTTACCAAAACAACATAAATAAATAACTAAATTTGTTAAGTTTGAACATATGCTTGTAATAATAGCTCTGAATGATATTTACCTTTAGATATAATATTAGGCAATCCATCACTGTAATCTTATGTTTAGCTGCAAATCTCATCCAATCGTTTGTGTATTTTCACTATAAGTTTTCTAAGTGCTGTTATCAGTTCCTTATTTCTTAAACTATAAATGATTGGATTTAATAATGGAGTAATTATTGTGTAAATGACAGATATTATTCTTTCTCCAATATCATGGTGAGTTGGAGCAGGACGAAAGTATGCGAATAAAAGAGTTCCATAAAAGATAGAGACAACAGTCAGGTGTGAGGTACAAGTAGAGAAAGCTTTATGTTTCCCTTCCTTGGTCGGGATCCTCAAGATCAACCGGAATATGTGCATGTATGGAATGAAAGTTACTCCGAGGGCAAGAGATCCCATAGTTAAAGCTGCAAGGCAAATAATAAGGAAATTTATAAAAATGTCAGTACATGAGAGCTGTAATAACAGAGGGAGGTCGCAAAAAAAACCATAAATAATATTTTGTCCACAAAAATTCAGTCTGAGTGTGCCAATGGAATATATAAAACCATTGGTAAATCCAAGTGCCCATACACCCAATGCCATCAGGATACAAACTTTCCAAGACATGAAAGAGGTGTAATGCAGTGGTTGGCAAATGGCGACATATCTGTCGTAGGACATCACAGCCAGCAAGAAGAGCTCAGAACTTGCAAACAGTTGGAAAAAAAACATTTGCGTTACACAAGCCATGCGGGAAATTGGCTTCATTTTGGAAAGCAAGTCAACAATCATTCTAGGGACAGTGACAGTGGAAGACATGGCATCTATACATGCTAGGTGGCCAAGAAAGAAGTACATTGGGGTATGAAGATGGTGGTCATTCTGAATAAGAACTAGAATGACTAGATTACCAGCCAATGTTATTATATAAATAAGTAAAAATACCACAAATAATATAAATTGAACCTTTGGAAAGTCAGAGAATCCGAGAAGAAATAATTCATGTCCTATAGTTTGGTTTTCCATGCCAGTATCAAAAACATAATAATTATATTTAGGAGTGGATATGCAAGCACAAACATAAATATAGACATGATCTAAAACATTTAAAGCTGTGATGTGATATAAATCATTGAAAGCTCTGAGCTCTTTAACACGTGGAACCAGAAATAAAAATTAACATTTGTAGATTGGATTTTAACCAAGCTCTTTTTGGTCATTAATTTTATTACTTATGAAGTTTTACATGGAATGGCGGAGCTACTGTTGGTGCAGCAGGTGCAGTGCGTCAAGGATCAGAACATGGTAGGAGCCCCCTTTCACTGCTAGTGGTCTGGAGGAAAATGTGATTCTTATGGGAGAATGGCAGATAATTATTTTAGAAAAATGGGATTCTATATCCGCGGTTGCAAACTGGCCAATCAAATATATATTTTTTGCATTGCATTCATGCCCCAGAGAGAAGTTGCTGAAGTATTATGACCAGGTCTATGTAACATGGTAGCACTTTCTCACTAGCCTCTGAAACTAACCTTCTTAGAAGAATGCCCTGGGGCTAGAGTTAAAAAAAAACTTGATAAAGAAGTTCCTGGGGTCAGTGAAGACTTGTGCTGCCCAAGCAATACATCTTCAGCCATGAAGAATAGTAACCATTAGTAACATCTTGTAACTACTCTCTCCCTTATCATTGAGGTTGAAAATGGATTTTAATGTACTTGGGTTTTGAGAGCCTATTTTGGATATACCTGTATGGAAATTATAACTGGGTTTCTAAAAAAAACTAAAAGTGGAAAAGACTCCTCTCCTTACTAATAAGAGATCCCCACCCTAATGATAACACTTAGGATCACTTCTTCAATGTGGCAAACACAAACCACATATTTCTTTTGTTTATTTCCATGGGCATCAAACTAAAGTTCACTTGTATTTAGGATACGTTGTAAACAGAATTTTCAGGACATTTTGTTTGCATAGAATAATAACCAACTTATTTATTTGCTGAACACATTCATGCAATGGGCCAAGATTAAGGTGATGGAGCGTTCTTTCTTTTTAAAGGGTTATTCTCTTACATATTAAATCACTCTACTGTTTTTTTTGTCTGTACAGACTGAGGAAACCATACTTGTTGTCTTTTGTAATCTTTATTAAATTAGCAGAATTTACCAAAATCTCATATTTTTGGAGATCATAATGCAGACAATGCTGTAACAATGTTTTTTGGTTGTACCCATCACAATTTATTGGTCAGATTTTAGTATAGACATTCAGCTGACTATCTCAATTATTTGATAACAAATGTTAATTACATTTCCCTACATTCATTTTACTAATATAAGAATCTTCTTCTTTTTTTTTATCTGCTTTCCAGCAAATGGCATAGGAAGTTAATTTTGTAATTTTTTTCTTGTGTTATTTTTTTTATATAAATATAATCCACCTGCACACAGTCTCTCTGTGTTACATGTTCTCATGTGCAACCTATTTTCTCTAATTAGTTCTCAAGCGAGATTGTATTTCTCTTAAGAAGTATTAATTATATCAATAACTATTTTACTGCACGTTACTGATTTTATAACCATATCCCATTAATAAAACAGTGTGTATTTTTACTGTAAGCGTCTTGAACATTCCCTCAATCCCAAATGACTGGATTTCATCCTTACAGTGTTATGTCACTGTTGGGCATATTTTAATACATTTACTACAATACAGAACATAAATGTAGCAGTACTAAAAATGCTCAAGTTTTAATAAGTAGGAGAGTCATCTGAGACAATAGTGTGAGCCAGTGGCACATAAAGCGGTCCTACAACTCGGTCCTACAATGGCCATCAACAGTCTAGGATTTCAATTCCTCTCTGATTGAGCATTGAACATTCAGAAGGAAACTGAGTAACTCTGGTGTACTAACTGAAAATGAACCTGAATACAGAGAGAGACGCAAATCTGGAGTTGCCCGCCACTGGTATATAGCTCTGAGTCCTTTCTCCAGTAAACTTTTTGTTCCCGATTTCATGTCCTTTGTTAGCAATTGGACTTTGCAAGAACTGAATCTTAGTTCTGCTCTCTATCTCTCCCTCTCTTAGTTTTGTTGGTGTTTTTCCCGTAATACCCCTACAGGTCTCATCTTTCTTTAAGAGAGTTAATTAACACTTGTTTTGCTGCCTGTTAGTAGACAAGTTTTCAGACCCTAAGTCTATGATATAAGCCTGATTGGTACCTGATGGTTGTCTTCAGTTCCAGCCTCTGAGTCCTTTAGTATAGATAAGAATCTGTCGCACGTAGATCAGCTGCACAGGTTGTCTCCCTTCTGCAATTTGTATTTAAGTCACATACAGATCTACTTTAAATACCTCACCTACTTTCTGGAGACTTAATTAGAACATTGATATTTTGGTTATATCTCCTGAGACATATGCAATTTTTCTCTAAGATTAGTCTTAGGGGAACTTGTAACTGTTAACCTCCTATTATCTGAAAATCAGTCAGGAAACTGGAATGAGATTCAATGGCAGGGGGATCCAGGGCCAAAAAGACCCAAACTTCACTAGTTTACCCACTTCTTTATTTGAGGTCTAGTTTCAGGATGTGACAGAAGTAGACAACTCAGCATAGGCTGCTCCTCTGTTCATTTCCCTACTTAGCTCACATCCTCATAGACAATATTCTATGGGATACTCTGCCTAATTACTTTAATATTTATTTTAAAAAATCAGTTTGCTGTTACTTTTAGTAATTACACAAAGGACATTACAGGTTCACATATTGGAAAACCAGTAAATAGGTTTAATGTTATGCAATGTATATTTTGATATAAATGCAAGTAGAAGACAATAATATATTAATAGTAACTACAACTTTAATTATTTTAAGATAAAAGTTATAGAGGCAAATCTTGGATGCATCTGGTTTAGATGTTGCATCATATGTGTGATATGTAGTGACCAGTAATTTTAATAGTTATCTTTACATTCAATAAAACACACTTTAGATATGTTAATCTTCTGTACCTGGAGTTGGTCATGTCTGTCATAACATGGAATACATGTAACTATTAACCACTTCATATTGGATGCTTCTGTCCCACTTACTCAAAAATGGTGTAACATGCAGTTTGGTAAAATACTCACTTCCAGCTTCTTCTACATGGAATTCTAGAACTTTAAGTTCTTTAATTCCTGAAATCTTATTGTTAGTTATAAAGGTCCATTGTGGGTTGCTGCACCACTGAGCTAAGCTGGAGATTCTCAAATATGCTTTAAGTTTCTAAACCAATGATCCATATAGTTTAAGGTACCACATCATCTATTTTCTTACCAACGTGCAAGAGTGACAGATGTAATATTAATGAACAGGAATCCTGAGAGAAAAAGATAGAGCCCTTCCTCAGGACTTAACTCTAGGACTTAAGGGAACTCTATTATAATTGTCGCAACTCAAAAAAAAAATACATACTCATACATATATAAATATATTTATTAGTGGGACCAAAATTAGCTTCTTCAGCCCAAAAGGATAATAATTAAATATATGGCATAAAGCCACTAATATACAAGCCTACAATGCCTTAGTAACTAGCAACCAAAGAGTTAATATGCATATATTTTGGTTGATAGGCTCATTAGATCACTATGTGTTAATATGACCATAAAAACTGAAAATATTTTAAAAAGGAGTTATTAATCCCCAAGATGATCCTATATCCCATGAAATCAACATTGACCAGAAAACAGTTTGTTGAGTGATAGATTATAGTAAAAAGCGGGATTAAATATGCTGATCAAGAAACAGTTCTACACAACTTTTACTAATTACCGAACATGACCTTATTTAATTTTTAATTTTTAACGGATTTATCCATTTATTAAAACACCATTAAACAGATCATATAAAGGCAATGTAAGTAAAGCCTTTATTTAAACCATGCAGGGTTAAACTATTCAAATAAAAAATCCATTTGGCTTCTATTTTATGCAAGAGTTTATCAATGTCCCCTCAGCGTTTGGAAAGTTTCATATTCTCAATTCCACAGAATTGTAAGCACATGATGTCTACATCATGTAGTTGGTTTACATGTCTCGCCACTGGTACCTCCAAATGATTACTTACGGATTTGATGTGCTCTAGTATGCAACATGTCACCTGGCGACTTGTTTTCCCTACATACTGGAGTCCACATCTGCATTTAATCAGATAAATCACTGCTGTGGTACGGCAGTTTATGAAATGCTGGATTTCATACTCCTTTGTTCCAGTAGTATTTGAGAATTTTCTAGTCGCTATCATGTGCTTACATGCTTTACAATTTTTACACGCCATTGACCCTGGTATCCTTTTTTTTAACCATGGCTATGAACCAATGTATCTCTCAAAGTTGGGGCTCCTTTAAATGTAATAGCAGATCTATTTAGTAATACCTTTTCAAAATCTTTATTCAATTTGAGAATATACCAATGTTTCTGAAAAAATTGAAGTGACTTTGTTATGTAAAGGATTAAATGTGCTGATCATTCTAATCACTTCCTGTGTGGGTTCGTCTTTACCTCCTTGACTTGTGTGAATACCTGTTTGTTTAAAATGTTTGTACAGGTCTTTAGCTTGTGATTCATAATCATCATTATTTGTACAATTCCGCCTCAGCCTCAAATATTGGCCAAACGGTATACTATTCAAAAGGTGTTTAGGATGATGGCTAGACTCCATTAGTAAGCTATTTGTGGCCATATTTTTCAGAAAAGTCTTTGTGATGATGGTGTTGGACTCTGTCTTGGTTATCGTTAAGTCCAAAAATTCCATTCAGACTCTCAGACTTATTACATAGGTCAATTTGAAGCCGATGTTATTGCTATTAAGACATCTAATACAACTTTCTATCATCTATATAGCATAACCAGACACCTATGTTGTCTGTATACTTTGACAAATCATCACAAAAATCTGTCTGGTCTTCCCACCAACCTACGAATAGCTTGGAGCACGTGAGAGTACATGGTCTCCCCATTGCGGTCCCACAAATCTGATGGTAATATTTGTTGTCAAACAGGAAGTAGTTATGAGATAGGACAAAGTCCAATAGTGTAATGATGAATTTATTATGTTTACTATGCTGAATACTCCTAGTACTCAGAAACTGTTCACATGCTCTAATATCTACATCATGTGGGATGGATGTGTACAGAGACTGCACATCTAATCCCACTAGTAGGGAGCCCGATTCTAAGTAAACATTATCCAATCTTCACAAGGCATCCTTTGTGTCCTGAACATAAGATGAAAGTGCTACCACAAAGGGTCTTAACATTTTATGAATATAGATGCTTGGATTCTGTGTCAGACTGTTCTTCCCAGATCTTTATGAATCTTAGGTAGTGTATAGAAAGTCACCACTGTAGGATGTTTATTAAAGAGAAATTTAAATTCCTGTTGTGAAATTACTTTTTCTGTTAGGCCATCTTCCAGTCGACTTTTCAATTCCAATTTAAATTGGTCTGTTGGGTCTTTACTCAAACATTTATAACATTTTGACATTACCTAGTTGTCTCAGGTTTTCTGCAGAATATGTTGCGCATTTCATCGGTACAGTATTACCCCCCTTTGTCACAATGATGTCCTTCCATTCCTTAATATTTGCTCAGATTACTAGTAATCCGTCTGGAAGAAAGTTTTGCCAGATCTTTGCAAACTAATGACGTAAACACATTCACTTCCGTAGACAATTAAAAACTGGAAGTAAAGCTACTTTATGATAATAAGTCTGTATATGGTCCCTGAACACTTTCTTATATTCTATTTTCACTTTCCGGTAACATCAACCAATCTTGTAAAAAACTTTGTTCAGATCTGTTCATACCTAATTGTTCACATTGTTTATTGAATTACTTCAAATGGAATTTCTTAAGTAGTCATTTTCCCGTGAATAAGTGGCCATCTTTAGTCCAATCGAAGATGTCAAAATGTGATGTTGGAGAGAATGACAGTCCTCTCTTTAATAAATTCAAATGATTATCAATCAGTACAACGTCTGTCAAATTCACGACTTACATCTCAAATGCTCATTTGTTTTGCTGGTATGCCTTTCAATTTCGATCTCGTAAATTCCTCTGCGACTGATGAGGATTGAATGTGCAAAAAATGGCCTATCACCAAATCTACTATTGCACGATCTGTCACCTCTCCTCTTTGTATAGGGCAACTTCACACTGTCCTCAGTTGTTTCTGAATCTGACGTATCGTAGTCAGAGGAAGAGACTTTGTCAGGGAAGTTGCCTGAACTGATCGGTGGTGAATGTCTGTATACATGATTATTCTCAAAATCTCTCAAATCCCTTGTAAACTTTTATGTATTCAATATTGGTTTTTAGTCTGATTTCTAACTCTTCAAATTTGGTATTATCCCTAAAAGTCTCAACTTCTGCAAGTCTTAGGACCAGTTTAGTTTTCGTGCTGACTAAAATAGTTTCTTCTCTGGTCAATATTAACCTCATTAAGGATTTGGAACATATATTCTTATATTCATATATTCATATATTCGTGCCACTAATTTAAATTGCTACGCTCCTCCTATTTGCTGACATTTCAATTACTTCATTGTAGTCAGCTGATCGGAGGTACCAGCTGAGATGTTTCATACTAGAGCACATCAACTCCATAATTATTCTTTTGGAGGAACCAGTGGAGAGACATGTCAACCAACTACAGGATGGAGACATCATGTGCTTACAATTCTGTGGAATTAAGAAGATAAAACATTCCAAACACAGAGGGGACATTGATCAACTCTTGCCAGTTTGTCCCTGCATGGTTTTAATAAAGGCTTTACTTACAGCGCATTTATATGATGTGTTTAATGGTCTTTTTAAAACTTTATTAAATCTGTTTAAAAAAAAAATTAAATAAGGTCATGTTTGGTAATTAGTAAAAGTTGTGTAGAACTGTTTCTTAATCAGCATATTTAATCCCTCACTTTACTATAATCTATCACTCAACAAAGTGTTTTCTGGTCAATGTTGCTTTCATGGGATATAGGATCATATATATATATATATATATATATATATATATATATATATATATATATATATATTGTAATGGAGGGCCACCAGGGGTCACAAGAGAGCTCTGTAAGACTTCTCCCCTAAGAATGGAAAGAGTTAACTCCAGGCAGTTATCAGAGGCTAATGGAAGCCCAGCTGTGAACTGCCTTTAAGAGCAGCAGAGAGATGGGGTGGAATCTCTCTCACTTAGGCTTGGGCCTAAGAGCTAAGAGCTGTGAGCTGTGAGCTGTGAGTTTTGAGCTTAGAGCTGTGTGTAGCTGCAGTGTGTTTAAAGAAGAAAACTCTGGACAGCTCAGCTGCTGTTTGGATCCTGAGAGCTGGGATTAGTGCGGAAGCATGACTGCTGTGTTACAGAGATTGCTCGTGGAGAAAACTGCTGTGGTATAGGAGATATTCCATCCACTGATTAAGGATTTATCTGAAGACCCCATTCCTAAGAAGCCAGATGCAATAAGGGATAAAAAGGTGGGTGATAAATGCATGTTGTTTTCACCATATGAAGATAAGGAGTACAAATGCCCCAGGGAGAAGAGTGCTTTGAGAAAGCGTAATAGTCCCTCATCACAAGAGGGTGACAAGGGTCCCTGGGGTGAAGCATAAGGGAGAGAAGGGTGGGCCCTATGCTTCACCCACTATTGACACAGAAAGAGAAGGACAAGTCCTCAAGAGATACAAGATTAAAGCAGAGAGCTTATACTGTGGACTGTATCATTATACTTGCAGGCCGAGAAGCGGTCTCAGGGATAGTCAGGGTGTTCCTGGTTAGAGTAAGCCCGTTTATGTAGATTTTTATTTTATTGCTGAGGATAAGCACTGTTTTCTTTCTGTTGGCGCTTACAAATAAACAGCCGTAAAATTAAGCCTCTGACAAGCCTACTGTGTTTTCCTCCATAAAAATGTGAAAGAGCAGGACACGAACCCCGTCAGAAGGGGGTGCTCTGTTACACTGGTGGCAGTGGTGGTATATAATTGTCTGTGTTGAAGAAGACAGCCCACAGTACAGCATAATGGAGGAGGAGGCCTTTAAAGCTTGAATAGAAGCACAGCGGGCAATGAACCTGCAGCAGGCAGAAATGAACAGAGTGATGGCTGCTAAGATCTGAACTTCTGAATGGCCTTGATAAGCATCACCAAACTACAGATAAGGAGAGTAAACTATCCCGCTGTATTATGACTTTTGGCTATGACTCTGAGACTGTCAGGGACAATTTATCCAGACATTGGCACCTCTTGAGGAGTGACGAAGATCTAAAAGATGTTCTAACGCCTAAGGCCTCTATTACATATCGTAGGGGCAAAAACCTGAAAGACAGATTGGTCCATAGCTCTTTTAAAGAACAGAAACCTGGGACCTGGTTAAAGCCTCTAACAGGATGTTTTAAATGCAGTAAATGTAAATTCTGCAGGTATGTTACACCTTTAAAAATATATGAACATCCTATTACTGGGGAAAAATTTAAAATCAAAGAATTCATGAATTGTTGTTCCACGGCGGTTATCTATGTGGCCACCTGTATTTGCAGGAAGATCTATGTAGGAAAAACGAGGCGCCAGTTGCGCCGTAGGATTGGCGAACATATTTACAGTATCAAGAATGCATTGGATACACCAATTGCCCGCCATGTTAAATATTGTCACAACAATAAAAATGAAGTCTTATCTTTCTGTGCAATAGACTAGGTCCAAATAGGCCCAAGACAGGGAGATTTGGAGAGAAAATTATTACAATGTGAGGCACGTTGGATATACAAATTGAAGGCCCAAGTACCCAATGGACTCAATGAGGGGTTTACTTTTACTCCCTTCATTTAGTACTTGCTTCTTTTTTCTTGTTATTATTATATATATGCATATATTATTTTTGTCCATTTGTGCTGGATCTTTTTCTGTTACAGAGATACACTTCACTCTTAAGTCCCCATTATTTTTAGTTTTTTTCCTCACTTTCTCTCCCATTCATACATACATTCACCCTAGTGAGGATAGATGCCTCATTATAGGCTCCTCACTCTTATGTTCATCTTATATGGGTGGACCTTATGTGCATTAGCACTCATTATTTTGTCTTTATGATACACGAGTAACCTATTATAGGCGTTTGTTATTTTTCTTTACACACATCTTAGAGTACATGGGTACTCTTTTATTCTTCATGATCTTAGTACCATTTTCACATCCATTAGAGCTTAAAATTCACAGATCCCTTGTCTTCTGATATAGACTTTGTTTCTTGGTTTACACCTTTAGAGTTGTATAATGGGGCTATTTCCTCCTTATATAAAGTTTTTTTGTATATGGCGCTTTATGCTAATTTTTTGATTTATATCCTGCCTCTATTGGCAGTTTTTCACTTCATATATGTAGTAGTTATTACACTACACACTTGTATCTCTCTCATTTAGGTTATCACAAGATTTTTAATGATCGTTCATATTGTGTTGACTTCTATTATGCATTGGCATCAATAATCAGTGCACTGGTGCACATATATATGTCGTTTCTATAATATTTTTGTATATATATCTTAATAGCCTGTGGTCCCTTGTATATAATGTACAGACTACCTCTATTATCTCCTTTATTCTCTCGGCCCTTTATGGGCAACATATTTACTTGTTTCATGTTGCCTAGGCGACAGCTCCCTATATAAAGCTCCTTGAGACAGCGTTACATAATTTCCCTTTGACAAAGACGTTGTACGTCGAAACGCGTCAGGCTCCTAGCAACGACGCTGCGCACGTCATCACGTCAGACGTGCGCATGCGCATTGCAAACCTGGTGGTCGAGCTCTCTTGGAACCGCAAACTTGCTATAGTCACGGCCTAGTTTAAAGCCCCTTATATCCCTTTAGTGGTATATTATGTCCTAAAGTACTTGATATTGCCTATTATAACCCTAACATTTGGGGGACTGCTTCTACCTTGTATATACAATTTTAGGCACTTTATGTGCCATACCGAAGTCAGATGCTAATAAGTGAATATAGACACAGCTTGGACTCTATGCTGTGCAACATATAGCTGCTGTAACGACTGTGTCTGTATTTTAGGTAGAGTTCCTTTTGAGTTTTATTTATATAGGTATCACTTCTTTGTACCTTCATTAATGTACTATAGGTGTGTCAGCAAGACATACAGTGACTTATACCTCATCTTTAGGCAAGTACATTGCTTTGTCCAATGAACCCTCTAGATGTTTGGAGGACATTTGTTTAGGCATAAGGGTGCTTTATATATATATCATTTATGAGAAGATAGGGCTTTTATGCCTTGGTATTTTACTATAATAATTTTGGCTCCCCCGCTAGGTGTGAATATTAATACCCACTCACTTAAGAGTTATACATTGCACAATACCAGTGCTTTAGGGTTTTTTACTATTCTTTACATCTGCCCTTTTTTTACTACTTTTGTTTTCGTTTTATACATTCCCTGTTTTTAAATAATAAAAAAAATTACCTTTGTTTTTGATTATATTAGTCCCACCATTTTGTATACTGAACTACCAGATCAGAACTATATGGTAGACTATATGGTAGACTAAATTAGATTGTTACTCATCGCATGATTCATGGACCCTGTGGTGATCTTAATCCACAATCACCATGTATGGAGAATAATAAATGTTCCAAAGAATTTCCAAAAGATTATAGAGACAAAACCTATGCCAATTGTGATGGATATCCACTTTATAAAAGAAGAGAAGGAGATAGTGCCATTATTCGTGGAAAAAAAGTGGACAATAGATGTGTAGTACTCTACAATCCACATTTACTCATGAAGTACAATGCCCACATCAACGTAGAAGCCTGCCCTTCCATCAAATCCATTAAATATGTCTACAAATATATTTACAAAGGCTACGATGCAGCTACTGTAGTCGTCAAAAGTGCAGACAACCCTGAATGTAGTGAGTTAGTACATGATGAACTTGCATCTCATGTAGATGCTCGCTATGTCAGTGCGCCAGAAGCTATGTGGCGGCTTTTAAAATTTGAAATGCATGATAGATCACATGCAGTATATAGGTTAGCAGTACATTTGCCACAACGACATTTAGTCTATTTCCATGCTGGAAATGAAATGAATGCATTGGCCCAAAGTGAAGATCGTCACACTACACTAACTGCATGGTTTGAATTAAATTCCACTGATTCAGAAGCAACACAATACTTATATATTGAAATTCCATATCACTATGTTTTTGTGAATGGATTATGGAGACCAAGAGAAAGCAGAGGCAATAAAATAATTCCAAGAATTTACACAGTCAGTCCAAGAGATGTTGAAAGTTTTTGCTTACGGATATTACTTTTAAATGTTCCTGGAGCACAAAGTTTTGAACACTTAAGAACTGTTAATGACATTGTATATGAATCCTTCCATTTAGCTGCAAGACATAGAAACTTACTATCTGATGATACAGAATGGAAAAGATGTTTAGAAGAAGCAGCACAATGTCAAATGACACGACAGATGAGAGAACAATTTGCTTTTATTTGTATCTTCTCAAATGCTCCAAATGCATTAGCTTTGTGGAAGACTTTTAAAAGTAATATGGCTGAAGACTTTATGCGACAATACAATGAATCCATTGCACACTTAAAAGCGTTAATGGAAATCCAAGAAGTATTTTTAACTCATGGATTAAGTTGTGCAAGTTTTAATTTGCCAGATCCAGGTCTTATAGATGACATAAACTTTGAAGACTATGACATTCAACTACAAGCTGACAGAACAGAAGAAATACTTGCAACTTTAAATACATTACAATTGCAAGCATTTCATGCCATTAAAAATGCAATAGATGATGACATGGTGACAGAGCGTTATTTCTATCTTGATGAACCTGGCGGATCAGGAAAAACCTATCTGTATAATTTATTAATGAGTTCAGTACGAGCACAAGGTGAAATAGTAATGGCGTTTGCTACTACTGGATTTGCTGCACTATTGTTAGAAGTTGGAAGAACTGTTCATAGTGGATTTAAAATGCCAGTGCCTATTTTAGAAACTTCTGTGTCAGATATTCGCATGACATCATTACAAGCAAAGAAATTGAACAAATGTAAATTAATTATAATAGATGAGGCCACAATGATGTCATGCTATGCCCTCCAATGTATTGACCGTTTACTTCGTGAAGTCATGGATATTACTTTTCCATTTGGTGGAAAAGTAATGTTGTTAGGTGGCGATTTTAGACAAACATTACCTGTTGTACATTGAAATCGAACTGACATTATTGAAACATGTATAAAGTCAAGTACAGTATAGAAACATTTTACCCATCTTCAACTGAAACAAAATATGAGATCAGAAGGCCAAACTGATATCAATGATTGGCTTATTAAAATTGGAGAAGGCAGAACAGAAAAAATAACACATTTACCTGACGACACTGTAGAGATCCCACCTCGTATGATTTGTCAACAAGATATTATATCGGCTATATTTGAAGGGAGCATAAATAACCAGGAATATTCTGAGCTTGCCAACCAAGTCATACTGACGTGTAAAAATAAAGATGCATTAATACTCAATAATGAAATCTTAAAAAAAATAATTGCACCACAAAGAAATTATCACAGTGCTGATTCTGTACTTGCTGATGACAATGAAAGTCAGGCCAACTTTCTACTGAATTCATAAACTCACTAACTCCTTCTGGAATCCACCACATATTTTGCAACTAAAGAAAGGTGCAATTATCATGTTACTGCAAAATATGAACCCCAAAAAAGGCCTATGCAATGGCACAAGATTAATTGTTCAACAATTAAAGGACCATTTTATCAATGCTGAAATTTTAACTGGGACCCATAAAGGAGAGAGAGTTTTCATACCAATAATAGATTAGCACTAAGTGAAAGTAGTCTCCCTTTTATACTTCAAAGAAGACAATTTCCCATTATTATGGCATTTGCCATGACCATCAATAAATCACAAGGTCAAACTTTCAAATTTGTGGGTATTTTCCTGGAAGAAACAGTATTTGCACATGGTCAATTGTACGTTGCGTTGTCACGGTGCAAAAATCCACAGGCTATTAAAGTTTGCATTGAAAAGAATGAAAGTCAAGGTGATTTATTAGAAGATGGACGTATTTTTACTAAAAACATTGTCTACTATGAAGTACTATAACTTTTCAGGAAAGAAATAAAACACAAGGAAAACAAATTTAAAAACATTCAAAAATACTAAACAAGAAACAATTTCAGTCATAATTTATGGAAGGACTCTTTATGGATGATTCGACTTGCAACTATATATGTGATAATTATGTTAAAATGTTAATTAACTATGTTACTGTTTGTAATGTTACAAGTTGGAAAACAATATTTTAACGTTCTTTACTTCAACATATTACAAAGTTCATGTTAACAGCACAACCACGTTTTAAGACACAATGTAAATATTGTCTGTTACGTTAAGATTACTCCCTGTATTAAGGTTTATCAACAGTTCATGTGGTCAGGAAGGAATTTATTTCATTGGGTACATTTTAAAGAGAGTTTTTACTGTTTGCCTTCCTCTGCATTCAATGTATATTGAAGTTAATAATTATTCGGATAGAAATTGCATGTTAAAAAACCATTGCCTCAAGTTTAAAATATTTAGTACTTTAAAGTTAAAATGTTTTTTATATTCAAATGTTAATACTTTCAATACAAAATTATGTTAAAATATTCGTTCACTATGTTACTGTTTATACTGTTTCAAGTTGTAAAAATGTTTTTTACAGTTGCAAATGTACACATATAAGAAACTTGAAGTTTAAAAATATATTATGTCAAGTTTCTTACTTAAATATATTACAAAGTTCATGTTAAAATTGGGTACGTTTCAAGATGGGTTTTTACTGTTTGTTTTCATTGGGATTAAATGTAAGATATTGAAGTTAATAATTCTTCAGATACAAATTGCATGTTAAAAAAACATTACCTCAAGTTTATAATACTGAGTAGTTTAAAGTTCATCTGTTTTTATATTCAACTGTTAATACTTTTAATACAAAATTATGTAAAAAAATGTGTTCACTATGTTACTGTTTATAATGTTCAAAGTTATATAAATGTTTTGTCAAGTTCCATAGTTACACAAATAATAAAGTTAAACTTTCACAAAATATAATTTCAAGTTTCTTACTTACATATATTACAAAGTTCACGTTAAAATTGTGTACGTTTCAACAAGGGTTTTTACTGTTTGCTTTCATTGGGATTTCATGTATATTGAAAATAACAATTCTTCAGATACAAATTGCATCTTAACAAACCATTGCCTAAAGTTTACAATAATGATTAATTTCAAGTTCAACTGTTCTTACATTAAAAGGTTAATACTTTTAACACAAAATGCTTGAAGACTTATTGTTCAGCAAGAGAACATTTTACTAAACTAAACATGTTTTAATATCACAATAATTACAACTGTCACATATATATATTTATAACTAAACAAATTTCCAAACATACACATCTCATTGCCGTCATTTTTTGACGGGCAAGTCGCTAGTATATATATATTTTTTATAAAAAAAATATTTTCTTCTCTGCTGGAAGCTGTGCAATTTGCTGAATTGATGGCAGGATCAGTAAATACCAACACAAGAGTAACCAGACAAATGAATAACACAATGGATCCTGAGAGCAGCCAAGGCAGCAAATTGGAGAATCTCAGTCTTATTTACGTAAGGAGACGGTGCTGGAAGGTGACAATCTTGATGCAGTAGAAGGTACATAACCAGGCAGTGATCCAGGAGCTCGATAGGACTGATACACACACAATGGTATAGAGAATGTGGTGGTTGTATGAAAATAAATAGTTAGATCTTTATAATATTCGTAATGAATAGAGAGGTTTGTGCAATGATGCTAAGTAGTCCTTGGATGGTTAAGATGAGATCAGGTGGACTTTGATATCCTCCCATAATCCAGGATCTGATACTGACCATCAGAATAAAAGCATTGAGAGGAACGCCGCTAAAGAATGAGGGAATGGTGAGAGCTAAGATACCTAAGTCGGCCTTCTGCATTTTTCTTTTTTTTTTTCTTTAGATGCAGAAATAAATATTAATGTTGCAGAATGACCTCCAATGCTGTGGTCTGTTTGCTCTGAGATCTTTATCTGTATATTAATATAAGACTAAGCAGTGCATTTATACAGCGTCCTGTCCGCGGCTTCTCTCATTTGTCGTGTCTGTATTTCATCTACTTTGCATGTCAGGATAGGTCTGCTGTAATCAGAGAAATCTATGAATTTGAATGAAGCAAATTATATGATTATTCTTGTACTGCTCTAATACTTATATTCCCAAGTGGTTTTACATTACATGTAAAGGCTGATAAATTGCAGAGTGCCCTAATTGTTCCCAGGTGAGAAGGCAGAAGTTAATATAAAAAGGAGAAAGGGCGAACTTGTGAGCTTGTGATCATTTTTAGTATTAAGTGCAATTCTAGTAAAAGCGAAGGAGTTCAAATAGAAGGAGGGACTTCAAAGAAAAGGGAGGGCAGATTTATAGTGCCAAGGAGGAAAACTTTTTACAAATATATTATTTTATATTCTTTATTTTTCACACTGAAATTTTATAGACAATAATAATAATTATGAGTCAGGCCAGTGGCAACCTCACTCAGTGTACATCCTGTCATATGTATACAATACTGGAACAGATGATCCAGGGTCCATACCTCTGTGAGAGGTGTGAGCATGTTGCCTCTCTGGAAGCTCAAATTGGAGATCTGGAGAGGAAAATTGCAGCATTTAGTGATATTGCTCCACTGGAAAGATTAGCTGTTCCTAGCATGGAGGGTGGATCTGGGGCTAGTGATTATGTCCAGGGAGGTAGCTGTGTTACAGTAAGAAGGGGAATCAGGGGGAACAGGAGGAGGCAGGCCAGTTCTGAGTTAGCAAACACCAACAGATTTGCCAGAATGAGTGAAACTGTTGGGGATGTCCATTCAGGAATGGCAATGCCAGATAGAGCTGTTCCCTCTAACAGCCGGAAGAACAGCTCTACTGGTGAGAGGGAGGGCAGAATAGGCAGAGCAACAGACAGGTTTTGGTTGTAGGGGGCTCTATTATGAGGAAGGTAGACAGGGTGATTTGTCACCCAGATTCCAGCAATCGAACAGTTTGCTGTCTCCCGGTTGCTCGGGTTCGTCATGTTGTGGATCGGGTAGACAAATTATTGGGAGGGGGCTGGAAATGAACCAGCGGTTTTGGTACATATTGGTACCAATGACAAAGTTAGTGGAATATGGAGTGTCCTAAAGAATGATTTTAGAGAACTAGGTAATAAGCTGAAGGCAAGGACCTCCAAGGTAGTATTTTCTGATATACTACCAGTGCCATGTGCTAGCCCAGGGAGGCAGAAGGAGCTTAAGGATGATAATGCATGGCTATAGATGTGGTGCACTAAGGAGGGGTTTGGGTTTTTAGAGCACTGGGCTGACTTTTGACTTCGGTACAATTTCTACAGCAGGGATGTATTGCACCTTAATGATCAGGGAGATTTTGTGCTAGGGGATAGGATGGTAGAAAGGCTGGAGGAGTTTTTAAACTAGTAGGTGGGGGAGAGGGACTAGATATAGATAATGGGGTAGAAAGTGTGGAGGGTATAAGGTATGAATTAACAACTCATAGGGGAGGAGATGGGGAGGGGTAGTATAGTCAATAGGGAGGTAGTACTAAGTAACATAAGTACAGTGGCAGGCACTTCAGAACTAGAGACTCATAACATAAGTTGTATGCTTCCTAATGCCAGAAGCTTGCCAGGAAAAATGGGAGAGTTAGAATTATTAGCAATTAATGACAAATGGGATTTAATAGGCATTACTGAAACGTGGTGGAATGAATTTCATGACTGGCCTGTTAATCTGGATGGTTATAACCTATTGATGAAAGATAAAGGCAATGCTAAAAGAGGAGGAGGGATTTGTCTGTATGTTAAGCCTGAATTTAAGCCTATAGTCAGAGAAGATATTTATGGTGGACCTAGCGATAAAGTTGAATGTTTGTGGGTAGAGTTAAATAGCGGAGCAGCAAATTCCAAAAGAATATTAGTAGGAGTATGCTATAAACCCCCAAATATAGCTGAACGTGAGGAAATACAATTATTGTTACAGATTGGAAATGCAGCTAAGCATGGGCAAGTTCTAATAATGGGAGATTTTAATTACCCTGAAATAAACTGGATAAATGAGACCAGCAGTTCAGCTAAGGGGAGCAGGTTCTTGAGTACACTCAGTGATCATTATCTGGCCCAGGTTATGCAAGAGCATACTAGAAATGAAGTTATCTTAGATTTACTCATCACAAATAATATTGATATAGTATCAAGTGTTGGAAATGGGCAACCATTGGGGAAACAGTGATCACAACACAGTCTCATTTGAGATTTAATTAAAAAAACAAAATTTTAAGGGGCAAACAAAAACTCTTAATTTTGAAAGGGCAGATTTTAACGGTCTAAGGGCAGCAATACAAAGTATAGACTGGGACAGAGAACTGATAGGTAAATATACTGAACATAAATGGACAACGTTAAAATCCTTACTAAATATCCATACACATCGGCATATACCATGTGGGAATAAAAGTAAAAGGAGTAAATCCCATCCAATGTGGCTTAACAATGATTTAAAGATCAAGATAAGGAGTAAAAAGAAGGCATTTAAATTATACAAACAAGAGGGGAAAGAGACTGCTTTACGGGAGTATAAGGAAATCAACAAGGCTATTAGACTGGCTAAAATAGAAAATGAAAAATGAATTGCAAAAGAGAGTAAGACTAACCCTAAAATATTTTTTAAGTATATTAATGGGAGGAAGGCGAGGAAGGAATCTATAGGAACATTACAATGTGACACAGGCCGTCTGAAAATTAGTGACCGGGGAAAGGCAAATGAGCTAAATAGGTTATTTTCTTCGGTATACACAAGGGTATTAGTGGTTGGGACATTGCAACATAATGGGGCTAGACTACCTTTGCCAAATAATTGGTTAACACAGGAAGTAATCCAAAACAGGTTGGAAAAAAGAAATGTTAATAAAGCCCCGGGTCCTGATTGAATACATCCACGTACTGAGGGAACTGGGTTCTGTAATAGCCAAACCATTATATTTAATTTTTCAAGATTCACTCAACACAGGGTCTCTACCAGATGCCTGGAGAAAAGCAGATGTGATACCTATATTTAAAAAGGGAGCAAGAGCAAATCTGGGAAATTATAGACCAGTGAGCCTCACTTCGCAAGCTTTTAGAAGGGTTAATAAGGGATAATATACAAGAATATCTATTTGAACAGGATTATAAGTAGGAGTCAACATGGATTTATGAGAGATAGGTCATGTCAAGCAAGTCTAATTAGTTTCTATGAGAAGGTCAGTAAGAACCTGGATCAAGGCAACTCAGTGGATATAGTCTTTTTGGATGTTGCAAAGGCTTTTGATACAGTGCCACATAGGAGACTATTGTGCAAACTAAGAGATACAGGAATTGCAGTAAATATATGCTCATGGATTGAGAGCTGGCTGAAAGACAGGAAGCAAAGGGTTGTTGTAAATGGAACATACTCTGACTGGACTAATGTGGTAAGTGGGGTTCCTCAGGGTTCAGTATTAGGTCCTCTCCATTTTAACATATTTATTAATGACTTAGAGGTGGGATTGCAGTGTGGTGTCCATTTTCCGTGTTGACACAAAGTTATGCAAGGTAATTAAATCAGATAATGATGTGCTTTCCCTCCAGAGGGATTTACATAAAATTGAGGAATGGGCATCTAAATGGCAGATGAGATTTAATACAAATGAATGTAAAGTTATGCATCTGGGAAGGAAAAATAGCCATGCAATTTATAATCTTAATGAAGCAAATCTAGGTGTATCAGATATTGAAAGGGATTTGGGAGCGCTTGTGGACAACCATCTAGGTAGCAGTGCTCAAAGCCAAGCAGCAGCTGCAAAGGCAAATAAAATTGGCATGTATTAAGAAGGGTATAGAAGCAAGGGAAGCAAATATAATTCTGCCACTATGCAAATCTCTAGTACACCCTCATTTGGAATATGGAGTAAAATTTTGGGCACCACTTCCTAAAAAGGACATTTTAGAGCTGGAAAAGGTACAGAGGAGGGCAACGAAACTAATAGGGAAAATGGAGGGGCAAAGTTATGAAGAAAGACTAACCAAATGAAACTTATTTTCGATAGAAAAAAGACATCTAAGAGGAGATATGATTACCTTACATAAATACATCCAGGGTCAGTATAAAGATTTGTCAAGGGAGCTTTTTGTGCCAAGAGGTTTTCAACTGACAAGAGGACATGACTTGAGGTTAGAAGTAAAAAGATTCCACCTTAAAGAAAGAAAAGGATTCTTCACAGTAAGGGTGGTTAATCTGTGGAATTCTCTACCAGAGGAGGTGGTGACAGCAGATTTGATAGATTACTTTAAAAGTGGACTGGATTTATTTCTAATTAAAAAGGGAATTCTGGGTTATCATGGATAATTAGAGAGAGAGTATTGATCCAGGGAGAAATCCGATCGCCAGTATATGGGGTCAGGAAGGATTTTTTTTTTTTTCTTTGAGACGATTGGCTAAGTATCACTTGGATTTTTTTCCTGTTTGCCTTCCTCTGGATTAATTAATAATTAAAAATAAAATAAAAAAATATTTTAATCCACATATTGCAGATCAGAGGAGATCTTAACAGGTTGAACTTGATGGACTGAAAGTCTTTTTTCAACCTTAATTACTATGTAACTATGTAACTATAATATGTGTGTGTTTTGTCCATTGGGAGATTGTCTCTGAAACATTTAGGTACACTGTTTTAAGGTTTTGAGATATTGTTTGCTTTTAATCTGAATAGAGATAAATACCCACATGCTTGATATACATCAGCCATTTATATGAGAAATTTGATCTCAATGTTTCGCTAACCTTCTCTTGTATATTTACTTGCATTGCTGCAGACTTGGCAATGTTAAGGTTATTGTTTGATACCCTTGGCTATTGACAGAGGGGGATGGGGCCACCTATAATGCCTTAATGGTTTTAGAACCAAATTCACCAAAACCAAATTTGGAAAGAACCTGGTCCATGTAGCCCCCATCTGACCCTGTCGAAAGCCTTTCTGGCATCTAGAGAAAGAACGATTGAGGGAACTTTGTTGTTCTTAGTTGTTCTCTAGCTCCTTCTTTTGATCATTGCTTAAGGGTTTTGAATTGTTTTATTTAAGTGTCAGGAGATTTCGGTATTCCAGTTGGTAGTTAAAAAAATGGAGTGTTCAGCTAGAGCTTTGCAGTATTTGGGGATTTTGATAGATTCAGCAACATTTCAATCTTCATTACCAATATCAAAGTTTATTGGCTTACTTGGCGTGATTCAAAAGACGATAGTGCCAAAAAAGATTACGCTTCATGAACTCCAGTCATTGTTCAGTAAGATGCCTTTGGGTAGCATATTTTGGAGATGATTGTCTCTAGCTACTATTGGGGTTAAAAAAACTAATCACTTTATTGGAATCAGCAAAGGTATGAAGGAAGATTTACTCATATGGCAAAAATGTTTGGAGCGCAATAATCGATTTTTATGGCGGATAGGGTGAATTCAAATTATATCAATCTTTTTACTGATGCTGCAGGAAGTGTGGGTTTTGGACCTTATTTCAATTGACAATGGTGTGCAGAGCAGTCACCAAAAAAATGTGTAGGTTCAAACATTTTTAAAAATATGACTTTTTAGAGCTTTTTCCAATAGTTGTTGCATTATATATTTGGGGAGACTTATTGAAGGATTAGCATGTTGTTTTTATTCGTGACAACATAGCTGCAGTTATTGCTATCAATAAATTAACATCTTCTTCACTACCAGTAGTACATCTTCTTAGACAATTGGTGTTAACATGTTTACGAAAAAATATTTT